>JAULKM010114970.1:0-22129 GCA_032355605.1 Rubia tinctorum | reverse complement strand
ACCCATTTGGCCCAAAATTTTGGGTCAATTTGGGCCGGGTCAGCCGACCCGCCCCGACCCATGAACACCCCTACTTGCCTTTAGTTCCCTTGCCTTTATTTTAAAACTACAATAGGCCCAGCAGATTTAGACACGATTAGTTGGGCTAATTTTGGGTCAAAAGGGTTATGACCCATTTAACATGCGTTCATAAAATTGAAAGTCAACCAACTAATATTTGAAACATTGACTCTGTAATATTCTCTCTTTACCCTTTCATCTTCCCAACCAACAGTATTGAATGTGATGAGTTATCTTCCCAGCAAAAGGAGATCACGTGATTCTCCATCTCAATTTAACTTGCTTCTTTATCTCTTCCTCTCCCCTTTAATTTCTCCATCAGAATCTCTCTTTTCTTCTCTCTCAACCCCAAGAGGAAACCCTCATTATCTATGCACCATTCCTGCATATATTTTTATTTATTTATTCGTTGAAATCTTAACTTTAAGGTTTGATTTAAGCATGTAGATAAAGATACTTTCTATTAGGGTTTGAATCAAAGGTTCTCTACGCGTTGTTCCTGTTTTTTTATGTCTTCGCTGAAATATTAACTTTAAGGTTCGGTTTAAGCATGTAGATGAAGATCCCCTCAACTAGGGTTTGAATACAAGGTTTTTTTGGATTTTTTTCCTTAATCCGAGGTTTTTCCAACATTTTAACCTTTTTTGCAAAGAAAGCCTTCCATTTCTTTTGATTCTAATCATGTTTTGTACAAATCGGTCGGAAATAAAAACGATCCTTGGGTCATTTGAACTCGAAAATGTATGGGTTGTGAGTTTTAATCGTTTGCTATGCCTTGCTCTTGTGTTTTACATAGTCAATTTACTGCTAACGAGATTTCATACTACTTTGGTTTTTTCTGAGTCGATTTCTACTTCTGCGAGTTTTAATACTCCCAGATCTTAATGCTCCCAGTTTTGAATGTTCTGAGTTTTGAATGCTCTTAGGTTTGAATACTCACAGTCCGAGTTTTACTGATACATTTTAATTTTACTTTTATTGATGAGCTACATTTTTTAATACTCTCATATTTGAGTCGAGGTTTTACTTTTAATACGTTTAGGTTCTACGTTTTGATTTTACAACTATGTTTCGATTTAACTTTTCGGTTATTTAGCTACTGCTTCTGTTGGTGTTTAATGGATCGTGAGGTAGGGGATTTGTTTGGTGTTTTGAATTTTGAAAGCACTCAAGCTGACTCAATCCAGCCCCTTTCTGATCCTACAGTGTCTCAGTTAAGCCAGGAAACCCTTTACTGGACCTTCACTGGACCTTCACTGACATCGAGCTAGCTCTTAGTCCACTCACCCATTTCAGCCCACTCCCCCCCTGGTCTATGCCCTTACTAATTTTGAAAATTTTGTTTTCCAGTCCCCGGTACATGAAATTTAGCATGAAGCACAAGGTCCTGATCTCACCCATTTTATACTTAAACCTAAGCTCAGCCATTCTAAGAATGTCAGAGCTCAGTTATTCTAAGAATGTCAGTAAGAAAAAAAATTCCCTATGAAGGTTATCCATCAATGGCCGCTGACATACGTGCCATGATAGCAGAGGGAAATGCTCTTGAAGCAAAAATCTCGAGAGATGAAAAACTGAGACAGGAAAACCTAAAATAGCATGTGTCTCAGTCTTCAGTACCTGAGCCTGAACCTGAGCTCCGCCCTTCTATGAATGTCAGTAAAAAAAGGTTCCATGTTGTGGTTATTTATCTATGGGCATTGCCATGCATGCTATGATAGCCGGGGGAAATACTTTTGAAAATGAAAAACTGAAAAATGAAAAGCTGAAACATGAAAACTTGAAACTTATGACTGATTCAGAAAATGGTGCAATTCAGAAGAGCTAAGGTGTTTCCTTATTTCATTTTCCAGTTTTAAATTTATTCATTTTTTACTCTTCATAGTGCATTCAGTATATACCAACCCTATCTTCTGTTTATAGAGTGAATGACATGTTGCTACTTAAGTGTGTCCTTGTTTGGTTGTTCTTTTAATATATGGTTGTGGATGTTATTGGTGTTGTACTAGTAAATGACATGAAGCTGAACTTATTTGCTATAGTATTGGTATTATGTTAATGGCCTTGTCGGCCTTCTCTTGTTTGCTGTTGTGTTTTCATTGGCCTTGTCGGCCTTATTTTGTTTGCTGCTGCGTTTTCTTTAGCCTTGACGGGCTTCTCTTGTTTGTTGTTGTGTCTTCATTGGCCTTGTCGGCCTTCTTTTTTTGCTACTATGTTTTCTTTGGCCTTTCCGGCCTTATTTACAATATGTTGATGTTATTGTGGTTGTTGTTGTGTTGCCCCTGTAGTGTTGTTGCAGCCTAGTTCCTATAAGAAACTATTTGCGAGGCAACTTGTATGTGTATTTCAATGTCAAATTGCATGTTAGATTACAATGAATTATGGTTGTTGTTGGCTGTGATGCTACTTGTTCCCCCCCAAAAAAATGCAGGCATGCATCTGGCGGGGCATTAGTGTGATGCAGTTACACATGTTGGACTTGTATGTGTTTACATGGCCATGCGATCTTTGTTCTTCACCAATAAATTTATTGACATCCCAAAATGTAACTCAAAATAATATTGTACAATAAACATGTGTTACATACAAAATGCGTGTTTATGTGTTACTAAGTGTACAAGCTTCCAAAATATTTTACTGAAAATTCTTCATCCTTGAGTTACTGGGATTTGGACACTCATTGCTTGCAGCAGAGGCTGGTATGTTCAGTCTTTCGATCTTAAATTAAATACTCCATGCATTCACGAACTATAGCCTCATCTGTTGTTAGTACTGTAGGCAATGTCCCAACCCTTTTCCATTGCGTCTTTCCCCATATGTGGTAGCTTATAGTTGTTCCCAGCTCGAACCTTCATGATTTCTAACATCACATTTTGGTATGATTGGAACACATTGTTTAGGGTTTGTGGGGTTTCAGCTTCAAAAGCCTCGTTGACAGCATGTAGTAGTTCATCTAGGGTATTAGACACACACTCATACTACAGGAGTTGGGTTGAGTTAAAGAATCCTAGGTCTAACACATTCAGGTCCGGTGAATTTGGGGGTTGACATATGATTTTCAAGTTAAACCCATATGAGCTAGCAGCAACCCTAAAAATATAACATCATTATTTTTCACATGTGGTCTGGCATTGTCTTGGTGTATCACTATGTTCCTACTCAGAAATGGGGGCCATTTTCTTTTTTATTGCTAGGATCACCTTCTCCAATATCAGTTTCAATGTGACTTCATAGGTTATGGATGTCATTGGGGTAGTTATTATTGTTTGTGCTAGTCTATTTTTGCTCTTGGTTTGGCAGGTACGTACTGTGCTAAAAGGAACATTCCTATTTTGCCACCAAATAGTACTACTCAATTGTCATCTATGATCGGTCTAGAGACGATATAAAAGGAAACTTAGTATGGGAATATGGATCCTATGCTAAGTTGTCCTATGTGGGTGGGTTTCATCCAGGGCAAGCAAGTACCTAACAGTTGGCTTTGTAAGGTAAAACAATTTCTCATCCATATAAATGACATTATACATATTCTAAAACTGTAAATTATGTGAAACGAGTTGAGCTAATGAGAATGGTAAACAATGGCTTGATAACATTTGTGTGGCTCGTGATGTTCTTTGTTGTTGTCTATCTTTGAATGATGCTCTTCCCTATGTGCATTGTTGTTGTTGTGCCACAAATGATCCTCCTTTTGGTCAAAGGTAATGCCTTCAATACTTCTAGATCTACAGGCTTCTTTCCTGCACCAATTCTGCCATTCTCTCTCCCTCTTACATCTATTGGTTGCCCAGTTCCTATATGTGGCATGATTCAAGCCCATATTGTGCTTACAGTTTTGATTGAAACCCCCACTTAACTGAAGCTTCACTTGTTTTGTTTTGCCCAATGATATCATAATTTTGGTGCAACAATAGAAACTCGGCTAGAGCTTGTATTTCTTTATCAATGAATTTTTTGTGTATCATTCTTCTTATCTTTTGGTTTCCGCTGTCGTGTTCTTGTTGCTGCATAAATTGAACAAAAGTTGTTGCCCGCCCGCCCTTGAGAATTGCTGCCTTTTGAAGTCGTTGCCCTAAACAAATACTACACTAGCTACTGTAATTTTTTGCTCGATGATGAAGTAGTAGCTGCCTAGATCATAGAACCTGAGATTTTAAAGCTCTGAGTTCTTACCTGCGGAAGTTTATTTTCTGAGAGCGTATTTAGTTACAGTTATGTTTTTGGAGTAGTGGTAGAAAGAGAGAGTTGCTTTATATAGGGTGGGCAGCTAGAGTTTTATGTTCATTAGTTGAACTTGCAATTAGTAGAAATCCCTCCATTTTTAGGAGGGAAATAAAAAGTGGAGGGAAATCTATAAAGTGGAAATTTGGCTTCAAAGTTTAGTCAGAAAATTTACTTTTCATAACTGTTCACTCTTTGTTAAATTGTTACCGTTCACGCACATGAACAAGACAGTTGGAAGTCTGTTTTCACTAAAAAAATGTTCCCAAAATTTTTAGACTTCCTCCCTCTATCTGCAGCTTAAGCTGGGTTAGAGGGGGTATCTAAAATATCTTTATATTCTTCTTCTTCCCTGCTACTAGTCTGTCAGGACCTTCGCTGATCCTCCGTCTCCACCTCTAGCGGAATCTGGAGTTTTCGTAGCATGTTGTTTTGCCGCCGCCAGTAATATCTGGAGTTTCCGCAACCGTCATCAAAATCTAAGATCAGGAGTCACAACTCTTCACCCGCGATTGGAGAAGCTCAACCAGTATCACCGCTAGGCATCGAAATATGGAGTTTTTCGCCAGTACCACCGCTGGGCTTTCATTCACCCCAAGTCCATCACCGCCTCACCCCTCCTGCATTTTTGCCTCGCCACCACCGCCGCATTGCCTCCACCACCTAGGGTTTTTGCCTTCCGCTCGCCGCGTCACCCCCTTTTTGCATTTCCTCCTTTCCCTTTTGCATTTCCACCTCCGCCTTCACCACCTAGGGTTTCCGCCTTCCCCCTCCACCTCACCCCTTCCTCCACTGACCCAGCTCTACTTCCACCAACTGATTCTTTGACGAGCTCTCCACCACCACCCACAAATTCACACAACGACCACAATTCACCCCACAAAAATGCAGCCACTCTCTGTAAATGGTCACATTTCCTTCACCCACACTTAGCCTCTCAACAACACCACTCCATCTTCCCCAACAACACCGCCTGAGATTTTTCTGATCGCCGTTACTACCCCATCACCGTCGGCATTGTCCGACCCGAATGGAAGGAGAACCCGAACTCGGGATCCCCCTTCCAAAAAACCCGCTTATGTTTTTGGTAGAATCAAAGGGTTTACTGTAATGATGATTCTGCCGGTGATATGTTCTGGGTGAAGCGGTGGGGAAGATTGAAAACAAAGAAAGGAAACGGGGAAGAAAGGAAACGAAGTTGAGGATTTTCTTCTTTTTAAAAAAAATCAAGGGCAAATTGGTATTTTCAACAAAATTTGACAGTAAAATGATTGACTAAAAGGTCAGCGAGGTCAAAGGTTATTTTAGCATTTATAAAATTGCAAGGTTATATTGACACTTTCAGTATAAAATTATGATCATTTTAGGGGAGCTCCATATACCAACTGTTTATTAATCTATACTCCCTCTGTCCCACAATTATTGACATGATTACTTTTTCAAAGTCAAATTTGAAAAATTTCGACTCTAAATGTAAGCTAATATATTTATAATAAATATATCATGTGAGATATTGTTAGATTCGTCTTAACATCTATTTTCTAAATATTAATTTGGACTATTTACATTTCTAACCCTAACTTTAGGCTGAAAAAACTAATATAACCCTGCAATATCAGAAAGTGCTAATATAACCCTAACTAAACATTGTATGTGTCAATCTAACCCTAACTTTCAAAAAAATTGTGCCGATATAACCAAACTCTCTAATTCCGGCAATGACAAGAAGTGAAATGATGAAAATACTCTTACCCTTCACCTTCTTCTTCAATGCTGCTCAACCGCCGGACACCGCCGCCACCGTCGGGAACCTTCTCCGTCGCCAAAAATTGCCGACCTGCCACCCCTCTCAATCTCTTTTCCCCTCTCAATCTCTTTTCTCCGATTTGCCACTCATCTCAATCCTCCAATTTGCCACCCCAATCTCTTCCCTACCAATCTCTGCCATCCCAATTGCTGCCACCCCTATGTTTTTTTTGCTACTCCACCGCCGCCTTCAACCCTAGCCCTCCCCCTGCTTCCGCCACCACCAATTCGCCACCTCGCCACCAATTCGAACACTGCTCCCCACCGCTCACACCCTAAACTTTCGCTGCCTACAACCCTACCCTTCCCCCTAGCCTCAGCCACCACTGATTCGCCACCCTCGCCACCGATTCAAACACCGCTCGACACCGATTCAAACTCCGCTCGCTACCGCCTCTGCCAACACCTATATGCCACCTTGCCACCGATTCCAACACAGCTCACCACCGCTCACAACCTAAACTGCCGCCTCCTGTAACCCTAGCTCTCCCCCGCCTCCAACACCACTGATTCGCCACCCCTCGCCACCGCCCACACACCCCCGTCACCCACCTCACCCCTCCTCAGCCACCCACTGCGCCCTCCATTTCTCCGTCGACAAATCTCTATTATCGTCGATCCCGAGAATGGAGGTTGTCCTTCAAACCAATGCCTCGATTTCCATGCTTTGGGATGAAGAGAGCGGGAAGACAGGTGGAGCGGGAACAAGTTTGGGAAAGAATGGAAAAAGGCAAGGATATTTTCTGGGTTTTTCTTTTTTAAATATAAGGGTAAAATGGTAATTTCACCTTATTCCCGCAGTAAATTGGTTGACCAAACGGTCAACATGGTCAAGGGTTATATTGGAACTTTGTGAGATTGCACGGTTATATTAGCACTTTCAACCTAAAGTTGGGGTTATTTAAGCACTTTTTCCTATTAATTTTTTATGTGAAATTGTTATATGTAACTAGAGTTATTGACGGTCAAACATGATTATTGAAAATCGTGAAAAAGTAAATATGTCAATAATGGTGGGACGAAGGGAGTATATCTTGTTTTTGTGTAGATGTGTTAATTCGGGTTATCGTGTTGGGTTGGAAGCGGTTCAGGTTGAAACGTGTCAATTTCTATTTGTCGGGTCAGGTCAAGTCAAGTTACTGTCATGTCGGGTTGAAACGAGTCATGTTATCTCTCCAGCCGAGTTACTATTGTGTAATTTTTATACTCGGATTAGGTCGGATCGGGGCAAAAAACTGTCGGGATGGATCAGGTCATGTTATTTTCGTATCGGGTTACCATCGTATCGTTGTTTGTACTAAAGTTTTGTTCGGGTCAGATCATATCAATAAAAAAATTATGTTTCATATTGGATTCGAGTATATATTTTGGGTCGATTCATTTTTTGATCAGGTTTTATGCTACTTAAATAAATTTGGGTTGATTTAGGTTATTTTTAAATAATATTATTGTTACAATTGAATTATTATCGAGTTTTGTTTCATTGTAGTTTGTAAGTTTTGGTTTTAGTTTATTATATATTTTATTATATCCTTTGCAAATTGATTTATGAAATCAATAAGTCGACTTATATAATTACTAATTTAAACTTCTAATTCTAATTTGACACCTCTCTTTATTTGACTATTAAGTCTATTTTTGATTAGATTTGTCTATAGATTTTATTAATTTGACCCATAATAAAATTGACCTGATTTCATATTAAATACTAATTAACTATTTATAACTACATTATTAATAAGTTATAAGCACTAAATTATACATCAATATAATTAAGTCAACTCAATTTAAATAACTTTTAGTTGACTTTTATAATTAATATAATTTAAATGATATATTGTCACTTTGACTAGATTCCTATATAACTTATCAATCGTATATAATTAACTGTTGATTAACTTTCTATAAAAGCTCCATCTACCTTGTTTAAATTCATAAAATCAAGTATCAACACTTGAATATATATATATATATATATATGTTCCTATTTTCTAGGTAACTATGTATATTTACATAACAAAGCATTACTTTTAATTATATATACTAATTTACATTTAATTTTCTACTTAACGTTAAATATTTAATTATGACTTAATTTAATTAACTCGTACTTACTGAATTGTCATTTCACTCACGATATATTATTATCTCAACTAGAGCAATTCACCACACTAATTCACTATCTCTATCATCATTATTCTTTAAGGGATATTGTTTTTTTACTATAATTTTCGTGATTGAATCCTCAATTCCAATAGTAGGTATTTCCTGTCGGATCATCATCAAGAAATAGAAGAGAGAGTAGCATTTCCATACCAGAAGAAATATATATATATTTTATATATATATATATATATCCATGGATGGATGTAAATGGACTATAATAAAGTATATGATCGAATGTTGAACTGCCAATTTCTTTCATATTTATTTATTTATCTAAGAAGAAAAGAAGAGAAGCAATGTAACACATCACACCAAAACTCTACTAGTGACCATAGACCATAAGTAAAAACAAAGCTTGATATTGGATAATATTATAATACATTCTTATATACATGTGCATAATGCACAGTTATATTTTTGGGTTTATACATAAAAATATATTCCAGTTACTAATTAGTTATTATTTAATTATAAAAATATTTATATCGATTATCTATTGAGGCAAATGAATTTTGGATCGTTATGGATTCGGTCAAATACGAAAATCAAAATCAGTTGGATTACATGGTTCTCAAGTTGAATCGGTTTTGGGTTGATTACGTGTAGGTTTATATAACTGATAAATCGATTTGAATTGGGTTCGTGTTGAATCAGGTTCATGTTGTTTACGTGTTTGGGTTGATCTCAAGTTCGGTTACAGGTCGGGTTTGGGTCCATATTATTGGGTCAAATTTGATTTCGAGTTGAATTCGGTCGTGTTGGGTTCAGGCTCGGGTCTATATTTCTCGAATCAAAATCGAGTTTTGAGTTGATTTTGGTCGTGTCAAGTTTGGTTTGAGTCGATATTTCGCGAGTCAGAATCGGGTTTTGGAACAAATACAGTCGTGTCGGTCCGAGTCGAGTTCTCGCTTTCGGTCAGAGATTTACATTTCCATATATAGTTAGAAATTAAATCAATCATATCCCCTATTTTTTGAATATACTTAGCAATCCCTTTTATTACAAGACTGACTATTATCTTATCACAAAATCTAAATACAGGTTAAGAATTCTTAAATGCAGGTAAACTTAATAAAAAATTACTCTATTAACCTTCATTAGTTTGAATTTTAATTATTTAACTTCAGTACTCATCAACTATCATTATTCAAGATTAATCCAAAATAAATATTATAATTATACAAAGACTTTAAGAATTAGATTATCTTAATAATTCATCGGCTCCATATCATAAAGTATGGCTTTGAAGATTTACTGTACAAACCTTACCAAACATCAAAACCAGTAGAAGATTTACTAGGAAATACTTGATCAGAAATAGTAATCTGAATATCTACAACCATACTCTGATTACTTTCTAGATTTCCGTATGGTAAATCAGATTAACCTGAGTGTATTCCACCCATGAAGGCTCTTGGGTCGGGACAATTTCCGCTAAACTGAGCTTGCAAGAAGTCAAAACCCGGGTTCTTTTCTTGAAATCTTTGAAGCATGATGTGTTTCTGCACCATATCTGAGGTGTAAGGGTCCAACTGCCCCTCACCTAAAATTGAGGTGTAAGGGTTTACGGGAAAACACAACTTAAAAGGTGAATAAAATTATGAGACCGTTGATAAAGTTTATTGAGATTATAGGGGAATATTTTAAGAATTAGAATTTGTTTAGCACTAAAATTAAATAGTTGAAAACGGTTCCTAAATGCAGGTCCAAAACTTCTAAATACATGTAATAGGGATAATATAGTAAATTATTCATTAACTTTACCTGCATTTAGTAATTTTTAACTTGTATTTAGATTTTCCCCATCTTATAACTTGTACATATACGGTTCTCATCTCAATGAAAAGTAAGGACTTTTCTCATATTCTTCTAAAACTTACGAGGTATCAGGCCAACCTCTTTGATCCAACAATATCCTTAGACTCATCCTCTGCAATTGTTTCTAACAATGCTCGTTTTGGCGCTACTGTTAGCTCCAATTCCTCAAATCTCAACTTTTCCTTTTCGACTTTTGAAATTCACCTTTATCGTTCCAACCATATCTTACGATGCAATACAGTTCATTCGGCACTACAGGCATGTCAATCCACTACCTGCAACCATTCGTGTTCAAGTTGTACCTCCCACCTATCCAACAGACCCATCCACCGCCACTCTGAAAACGGTTTCCCCCAACCTGGCTTTGCCTATTTGGACGAAGAAAGAATGCCTTGTCCTTTTGTGGATTTTCTCCATTCTCACTACACCTCTGTTTAGCATTGTTGCTCGTGCGACCACCAACGTGGAAGCTTGGAATCCTTGCCCAAACCTTTGAAGTGCAAACTGTCACTCGTCAGATGAATCTCCTCAAACCTTCAAACCATGACGACGGGTCAGTTCTTGAATACTATGAGAGAAAACAAGCCTTAGTTGATTCTTTATTATACTCTGTGTGTTGTATTTGATGTAAGTATTCACCTAATACTATAAAAGCCATAATCATATGATATATATAGTGCATAACTGAAATCACCAAATTATTGTCAATGTGATACTTTGCGTGGTGATGTCAATAACGTGCCAGCTCCGTTCACCTAAAAGTCTCAGAGAACTATTTCTAGAGTATTCGTTGTATGTATGTGAGCCTGACTTCAGGCCTATTTATAGAGGCAATAGAAGGAGAATTTAATATCATATTCATATCAATACATGTAAAGTAATAACATTTCATTCATATCAATCGCATTAATCGTGTATTAATGCTAATTGATGGAATATTAAATCAGCATTGATCGTCAAAATCAATACTGATTGTGAGGAATGGTAACTCTTACCATTTACCATACTTCGTGCATATTTATCTTGATTATCAAATAATGCATAAACAAATAATTGTCAATTAGCCCTTATGGATTCAATATCTCATTAATCCATTACAATCCCAATAACAAATTCTAATGTGTGTGACCTTTCAAGTTCCTAAACATTTAGCAATAAATATTTACTTATTTGCATTAGTCTTAAACTCAGCATTTGATTTTGATTTTGTTGTCTACGTTCTTTACAATTTTGGTTAGCAAATTGTAGCTCTTCGATCTGCCTTGTCTTTGTGGATTGATCCCATTTCCTCTGATGAACTCCTCGACGTCCTACACCACTAAGAATCTCGTCAAAAGAAGGAAACTTAGGTGTTCCCCCATTGTGTGATTGTCCCTCTGAATGGGCTAATCGCGAGAGGCATTCCCTCGACGACTCCTCTTTTCACCGATCACTCTCTCAATGCCAAATTTTCAAAAAAATCATAATTGGGGCACGAAGCCCCAAATTTCTTTTAGTGCATAAATCTAGGTGCGCTCTCTGCCCCCAACAAGAATGCAACTGTGAAGTTTCAGAACTTCCCTGCTGGTAAATCTACCATCTGGGCTTCTGCATCAAGCTCTTCGGGCATCGGTGATCCATGGTACATTGATTCCTAAGCTAACCTTCATCTGACGGTGGACCTTGGCAATCCGACTCTTCAAAGAAACTACACGGTAATGATAGACTTATGGTCGGTAATGGTAATCTCTTCCAATAACTCATTCAGGCCAATCTACTCTTCTTGCTAATCATGATGCTAAACCTTTACAACTACGTAATATCCTTTATGTTCCAAAAATTGCTAAAAGCCTATCAAAATTATCCAAGGATAACAATATTTATGTTGAATTTCATTTTGATTGTTGTCTTGTGAAGAACTTGCAGGGATAGACAATTCTAAAGAGAAGGTCTCTACCGTCTTCCGCATCGTCATGTGTCATCCTCTTCTGCAGTCATCCTCCTACCTTTTTGTCATAGTGAATGCACCTTGCTTCAATGTTGGCATCATTGACTAGCCTATCCTCATGAGCCCATTCTTAGTCATTTAGTATCAAGTCAACATCTGCACGTGTCTTGCAATAAATTGAAATTTGTTTGTGGTTCTTGTCAACTTGGTAAAAGTCACAAGCTACCTTTATCTAGTCGTGTTGAATCTTTTTCAAAACCATTTGATTTAACTCATTCCGATGTGTAGGGTCCTTCCCCCAAACTTTCCACAACTGGTTGTCAGTACTATGTTATTTTTATTGATGATTGTGCCAAATTTGCATTGCTCCATTTTATTTTCTCCAAATCACAAGTTTACTCCATAGTCCAATTGTTTCTCAAACTAATAAAAATCCAATTCTCTACTCACGTCAAGTCATTTCAATCTGATTGGGGTGGTGAGAATCTCCTCTTTTCTTGGATCCCATGGCATCCGTCACAAAGTATCTTTCCCTTACACTCCAGAACAATGGCTAGTCTGAGAGATGAAATAAGATAATCATTGAAAAAGGCATGGCTCTTCTTGCTCATTCCCAACTTCTTATTAAGTTTTGGGAACAAGCTTTTCACACATTTTCCCCACTTAATTAACCATACCATTACTCTTGTATTGGAATTCAAATCCCCATATGAGTGCCTCTACCGAAAGGAAAAAAAAACCCTGACTATAGCTTTATCAAGTCCTTTAAGTATCTATGTTATCCCTTCCTTCGTCCTTATACTGCCACTAAGATAGAATATCCCTCCCTGCCTTCTGTCTTTATTCCTTTGTCCTTATACATCTCACACATACATCTCTCGGTATGTTTGTGTTTGATTAATATGTTTTTCCATATTCCAATCATTCCTCTTCGAGTGTGTCCTCTCATCCATCTCCGTCCAGGCCTATTCCACCGTCACCACTCCAACATGAAGCCTAAGTCTCTTACCTCCAAGGACATCAGCGGCTTCTCAATATTTGCCCATTGAGCCAGTTTCTTCTCAATATTTGTCGTCACCCTCAGTGACGTGCACCCGAGCATCATTGAAAAATTGGGTGCATTCAAGTCAAAGATAAGATTTAGGTTGTTATCCTAATTATTTCTACCTACTATAATAATGAATAGTGGTAAGTCGAGTGTCTTCCTCAAAGACAAAAGAGTTTAAAAGATACTCTTACATAGTAGCACACACAATGTCACCAAATGTGCGTGTTCATAACCAAATAGGAGGGGGGGGGGTTGTGTGAATAATAATATAATTAACTAAAAGCATGCAAATATAAATTAAGCTATAAATACTCCTGGGGGCATTTGCGCCAAATGTTTAATACATGGATTTGATTCTCGATTCCTATTCACATAATCACATAAAACCTATCTTATAATTTATCACACGATGTAGAGAGGTTGATTCACCAGGAATTCCCGTGGGTCAGACACAACCCGATTTTGCCCCATCTTAAAACTCTCACCTCCTCCAGATATAGCTAGCAGTGCACTTTACATTACCACCATCAGTCCTCACTCCCAGGGTTAATAAAATCGTTAACGCGTAGTAAATTAAATCCATGAGTAGCATGGTTCACTGGGACCTACCATGAATACCTATTCGAAAGCACATCATGTACAACCCATAATATTGGTACCTCAACTATTATATCTGGGGGCATCGTCCACCTAGTTGCTACAAACAACGGACATGACCTTCTGGATTACCCTATAACCCCAATAAGATCAATAAGATTATCGACTCTCTCGTCGTGTAACTACTGTATCATCCATAGACCAACCCAATTCATAAATAAATCTAATTCAATTTAAGAACACAACAGTAAAGAATACATGACCTTAGCATATTACATTTGAACAAACTGATAAAAATATAAAAATACTCATGGGTTCATTCCCGAGCCTAGTGCTAAATAATGTAATAATCTTAATTAGTTGTACTTCCTTACCTTAATCAGCATAATCATATCCATAAGTATTAAAGCACAAGATAATAATGATAATAGAAGCATTAATAGGATGAATCTAAGAATCTCACCAATCTTTAATTAAAGATATTCGAAAATGCTCCCAAGTAATTAAACTACTCTAATCTAAGAAACCCATAACAAATTTGGGTTCAAAAATATAAATGAAGGGAAATCAATGAAGAGGGAAGTGAAAAGTACAATGGGTGAAACCAATGGGTGCCTTTATAGGTAGGAAGAGAGAGAGGGAAATATCTGCTAGTCAAACCCTAGTCAACACGACCAGCATTGACCGTGTAGTTTTACACGATCCATTTTGTAGGAGTAGGTCTTGGATCCTAATGAACATTACTGAGCAGTGATAGTATATTAATATTGCTGGGCCTGAGTGCCCTATCCTACCAGCCTAGGTTCATGAATTACATTCTGGTTTATATCCTTTGTTTAATAACCATTGGGTCAGCCCAGGGGGAAACCCTAGTACTTGCTCCACAAGAAAAAATAGTTGCCCTACCTAATCCTACATGCATCCAGCATGTCGACATATATAAGGAGAGAGGTAACGTTATTCACTCAACTATTCATTCCTAATTCCAAGGAAGATATATGACTTTATCATCGGAGACTTTTTCCCCCAGACATCTCTCCAGGCTTTGTCTTGCAGATTCTAGCTAAGCCAACTCATGACTTATCTCCGATGGTTCTGTGGTGCATCAAGTTGACATGCCCAGTGAGACCGTCTAGTAAGATTTGTGAGCGTTTCTATTCATGTATGCTTCTACGGCAAGCACATTGCAAGGAAGTGAATGAGTGAAAAGCAGGAACCCAGACGCCGATGAAAAAGTACAATCCCCTTACCAGCGAAAGGGGGGAATTAAAAAGATGCAATCTGATCCCCTAGTTCCTCAAAGCACTGGTGGCAGACTTCTGCCGGTAACTGTAGATCATACCTTGATGATCACAGTACTGGAGGAATCTCTGGTCGAAGCAGCAGCAAGGCCTCCTAGGCGAATGGAGGTCAGTGCTGAACCCTGGGTAGGAGGCATCGGAGCTCCTACCTCACAAAGTTAGGCACACCGGGAAAGGGAAGATGAGCCATAGTTCACGGAAGTTTCAGAAAATTCATAGGTTGAAACGGCCGCTAGAGCCGCTAGAGCAGCTCGAGCAAGCTGTGGCCCATGGATCGTGCCACCTTTGTCCTAAACAATCTGGCAGCTGGCGCAAACCCTTAGATCTGCTGGTTTTCATTTAGATCCTCCGATGCTTTACCAAAGAATGATCCAAAGTCCGGTGGCGCCCTCACTTTCGATGCCTTAGATAACGCAGCCAAGGTCCCAGCTGCAAACTACTCCAAGGACATCCTACCCTGAGAACACAGATGTAGGTGCTCATGGTCAACCTCAACCAACATTTCTAAGTTTGGGTCCGGCGGTGGCCTACTCTGTACCTGCTTCAACCTCTCTTTATGTCGAATCTTTACATCCCTCACTCGATGGCCTGGCCAATAGGGCAGTACCTAGGTTGCGAGAGTCATACTCATCAGTGACTTCGGGGGGGGGGGGGAGATCCCTTTCTATAACCATTACCTCCTAGAACATCAGCAGCTGTAATATAACTCTACAACAAGATGACCATGGACTGGGTACATGACTTTGAATTAGATGTACCAGATCCCTACCGTAGATACCTTTCTTGTATGAAACCAATACATAGATCCGCGCATGGGCTGGAACGGAGGCAATTCGAGCAACACCCTAACAAGGGAGTTGGATCGATTGATCGGTCATTCGGGCCAAGTCGTTGTCTCCCCTTTTAGCTTGACGATCATAGCGACTTGATGGCCCGCATATGTAAAGCCACCGAAAGGGCTTCCGACCTACATCGAAAACACGGACCCTCACGATTTTATACAGACCTTATTTAGCCTTATGAACTTGGGGGATTTTAATGAGCAACTGACATGTAAGCTGGTGGGGAGTTACCTCTGGGGAAAATCCCAACAGTGGTTGAACAATTTGAGCAAGGGGTCGTTTCACTTTTATAGAGATTTTGGAAGAGAACTTCTAAGTCTGTTCTTACAAAAGAAATGATTCACTAAGACACTGATCGAACTCTACCAAAGTAAGCAAAGGCTAGGAAAATCTAAGGAAGCATTCTACCAGCGATATGTAGACAAAATCCTCAGTGTAACCAATTGTACGGAGGATGGAGTAACCCTAGGCTACATGAACGAAATGGCCAACCTGGACTTGTACAAGAAGTTGGTCTCAAAGACACCAGAAAACTTGCATCAATTGCAAGAAATTTTTGAGAAATACTCAAAGATTGAGGAAGCTACAAAGAGAAAGAAGGAAGGTGACAGATTGGCTGAAAGGGGTTCTAAATCCTCGAAGCAAAGGTAAAAAGGTAAGAGGCTTTGAGATCAGGCTTCGAAGGATATATCGCCTTAATTAAGGGTTGTTCGAGACACCTTCCCCATCAAGGACACTCCTTCCAAGAGAGCCTCGAGAAAATTTTGTGATCATTACAAGGAGCATGGCCATGATATAAAAGAATTCCAGCACCTAAAATCCGAGATCGAAAGGTGTGCACGAGAAGTCCATCTTCATGATTGTGTGGCAAAGTTAAAGGGGGATGGTCTCTCAAAGGGTAAAGGAAGACGTTAACTCTGGAAACCATATAAACAAAGCTCCGGCTGGGGGAGCCATGATCAACATGCAAAAAATAGGGAACGGGCCGAGGGTCGTCCAAGAGATAATGAAATGCCCGAACCAGAGGTTTGAACAGATGGAAATCGGGGGGGGGGGGGGGAGGCAATAGAGTAAGCAACTTCATCAATATAGTTGTGAGTGATAAATCTTCGAACATAGTCATTAAGGCCCAATCTTGATATATTCGCCCTGGAGAACCTTGACAGAAAAGTCTTCAGCCCGATGAAGCCATAATCTTCTCAGAGGTAGACCCAGTATCTAGCTAGACCCAGTACCTAGCAAGACCCCCCATGTAGATTCTATTGTGATCCACACAACGATTGGGGACTCCTATGTAAAAAATGGTTTTCATAGATGACGGCAGCGGGGTGGAGGTTATGTTCGCCAACTGCTTTGACCAGCTGGGCTTGGGGCATCATAACCAACTTGTCATTTTCTGGCTTTACCAGGAAAATGTTTCTCCCCTTGGGTGTGATAACCCTACCTGTTCGAGTAGTTGATGGAGACAAAGAGGTAACGGTCAAATGCAGCTTCACCATTATCGATGTCATATCCCCATACACCGTAATCTTAGGAAGGACATGGATGTGTCAGGCATGAGGAAAGGGATAGCACTTATCATAGGGGAGCAATTAGCAGTCTGAATCTGCTTGGCAGTGGCACTAAAAGAGGGAAAGAGGATAGCGTCACTTTGGTCCATAGGAAAGTTGAACCCACAGATACTAAACTACTCCCCGTTCAATCATAGGGGATGGTAGCCATGAGAAAGCAGATGCCACCTATAACAAAAGAAAATTTAAAGGTCTTTCTCAATGGTTATGAGGATGTATTCTCACGGAGCACCTCTGATTTGACAGGAGTGCCCCAACAGTTGATGGTTCAAAAGCTAACCTTGACCTATCTCAAAAGCCCATCAAACATAAGAGAAGGTCGTTTTCCCTCGAACCGGTCAAAGTCATAAAAGAGGAAGTCAAGAAACTCCTTCGAGCCAAATTCACCGAATGAGTATTTTACCAAGAGTGTTGGGTGACTGTCATGATCCCCAAGCATGATGTTGCTTGGCTAATGTGAATCGATTTCACAGATCTCAACAAATGTTGCTCCAAAGACAGCTACTCTCTGCCATCCATCGATATGTTGGTCGAAGCAATAACAAGATACAAAGTACTTGCTTTCTTCAATGCCCATAAAGGCTACCACCTGATACCCATAGCAAAAGAAGATAAGCAAAATACGTCATTTATCACAGATGTAAAGACATTTTGTTATAAGAAAATGACATTCGCCCTGAAAATTGCAGGGGCGACTTACCAAAGGTTGGTGGATATGCTCTTCAAAAACCATATGGGTAGAAACATGGAAATATACGTAGACGATATGGTGGTAAAAAGCAAGGGCTATGACCAGTTCCTGTTGGACCTGGAAGAAACATTTCAGAAACTTTGAGAATCGAACATGAAGCTAAACCCCACCAAGCACGTAATCGCATTAGGGGCTGGAAAATTTATGGGTTTCATCATTTCTGAGAGGGGAATCTATGTAAACCCAAAAAAGGTCGAGGCCTCGGCAAACATGAAGGGGCGCCACCCCCCCCCCCCCCCCCGAATGGCCAAGGATGTCCAAAGGCTCATTGGATCACTGGAAGCACTCAGCTATTTCCTCTCTAAAGATGCCGAGAAAAACCTCTCATTCTTTGATGTGCTTTGAAAAATGCATAATTAGAATGGACAGGGGAGTGTAAGAAAGCCTGTCGAGACCTGAAAGAACACTTAGGAAACCTACTGACTCTAATGAAGCCAGAGAAAGTGGAATATTTGTACATATACATCTCAGCCTCCCCCTTGGATATAAGTACGGTCTTGGAGAAAAAGAAAGATAGGGCATAACACCCCATATAATTTGTGAGTAGGGCCTTGCAAAGGCCAGAAACTCGTTATACAGCCCTCGAAAGGTTAATTCTAGCCCTCGTTCATGCAATAAAACGACTCTGACCATACTTTCAGAGTCACATAATCATTCTGCTTACCTGTCATCCGAACATGCATGTACTCCTTAAGCCTGAGGCTTAGGGACGAATGATGAAATGGGTGATCGAGCTATGGGAACAAGACATCCAATTCCACCCAAGGACAGCTATCAAAGGTCATCAAAGTCGATGAGAAGAAAAAAAATTAGGCGTCATAGAAACTCTTTGTAGATGGATCATCGCAAGGCTTCGACTAGAAAAAGAGCTAAACGTCCAAAACCTGGAAGTTTTCAGTGACTCTCACATTTTGGTTCAACAAGTCAAGTGAGAATACGAGGCTAGAGAAAGGAGCTTACAATGCTACTTGGAATTGGTGAATCCCCTTCTCGAGCACTTCCATCACTACACCCTCATACAAGTTCCACGAGAAAAGAACCATAAAGCTGGTGCCTTGAGCAAACTGGCCTCGCCGGACCTCTATCTGTAATCTCAAAGGCACCTAATGGTAGAAACCCTGAGCAAGCATAGCTTCAAAGAGGAAACGATAGTAATGATGGTGGAGGAGGATAACTCATGGATAACACTGATCATGAACTAACTTCGAGATGGTACCCTCTATGAGGATGCTATCGAAGCAGGGAATATTAGACTGAATGCTCTTAGGTATGTGATCCATAAGTATGTGCTCTATCAACGGGGCCATCTATAACTGCTTGTTCAATGTGTAACCCCTCATGAAGCTGATTACCTAATCCACGAGTCTCACAAGGATGCAGAAACCATCAAGGGGCTTGATCGATAGCAAATAAATTCCTCCAGGAAGGATACTATTGGCTTAATATGTTCAAGGATGTCAAAGGGTATATCCAAGCCTACCACCATTGTCAAATATATGCGCCAATCACCCATGTTCCCCAGGAAGAAATCATGAACATAAACAGCTCCTGGCTATTCGACAAATGGGGGATCGATCTGGTAGGGCCCTTCTAGAGTCTCCGGGCCACTTTCAATACTTAATTGTTGTTGTAGATTACTTCACGAAATGGGCCGGGGCTAAAGGCTTAACCAACATAAAAGGGAAAGTAGTGATTGGTTTCTGCTGGAAAAATATCATCTGTCGATTCGGGATCCCTTGAACCATCATAACTAAAAATGGCACCCAGTTCGTCAGTGACACATTCAATAGTTGGTGCAGGGAGTACAAAATCCGTCAAAATCACCAGTGTGTACCATCCCCAAGCCATGAGCCAAGTGGAGGTTACAAATCGAACCATTTTCATTGGCATTAAAGCAAGGCTCAAACAGACAGGAGGAAATTGGATCAATGAACTGTTCAACGTGCCAATTCAATTCCCAAAAAATATTTAGCTATGCCCAAATCTTTTATAGTGAAAAGATTGTGCAAATACTTCTTCAAATCAGCTATGGCTTGTTCAGAATTACTTGCTATCAAGACATCATCAACATAGATCAATAAGGCCACTGTATAAGAGCTGGTGAACTGAAGGAAAAGACAGTGATCATTCTTGGATTGAACAAGTCCATATGCAGCCAAATGTTTTGTGAACTCTGCATTCCATTGCCTTGAGGCTTGTTTCAGTCCATATAAAGATTTTTGGAGCTTACAGACTTGCCCAGGCAGTGCCTTTGTATAACCCTCGGGAGGCTTCAAATACATATCTTCTTGGATAAAACCATGCAAGAAAGCATTGTTTACATCCACTTGGTGAATATGCCAAGAGTGTGCAGCTGCAATTGCTAGAAACAATCCGACAGTGACCTGTTTAGCAACTGGAGAGAAGGAATCAAAATAATCTTGCCCCTCAATTTGGCTGAATCCTTTGGCTACTAACCGAGCTTTGTACCTTTCAACTGTACCATCTGAATTGTACTTAACTTTTTATATCCACTTCGAGCCAATAGGTTTTTTTCCAGCTGGTAAAGAAATAATATTCCAAGTATCATTAACTTCAAGTGCATTTAGTTCCTCTTGCATAGCTTGTACCCAATGCTTATTCTTGCTAGCCTGCTTATAAGAATGAGGTTCTGAAATCCTCAACATATTAGCTAAGAAAGCCATATGTGTAGATGAAAAGGGAGGTAAGGTGCAAGCTGAGTTAACTATATAGTCTTGCATCCAGGAAGGTTTGATTTTGGATCTGTTGCTAATTCTTAGAGTATTAGGAATAGGTGAAGGAGGTGAAGGAGGTAAAGGTGTGGACTGATCAGGAAAGTTAGTAGTGTATGAGGGAGAGCTATATGGATAGGTAGGTTGTGTTGGAGAAGAAGTATGACTGTAAGAAGTGAGAAGGTTAGAAGGATCTGAACACTACTCAATGCATGGTAAAGGTTCTGTAAAATTCAATGAACCATTTTTATAATCTTTAGTGTTATGAGATAGTGAAAACTGATTGGCATTATTAGTTGCAGCATGAAATTGATCACTACAAAATGGTAACTGATTCTGAATACAATCATGATTTAAGGAGGTAATAGGTAATGGATCAGGATGTATATTAGATGTAACAGTATGAATATGAAGAAATGAAGAGATATCAGATTGATAAGGAAAGATTGACTCATGAAAAACAACATCTCTTGTAATTAAAACTCTTTTATTAACTAGATCAAACACTTTAAAAGCCTTTTGATGACTAGGATAACCTAAAAATATGCATGGAAATGCTCTAGAACTGAACTTAGATTTATGTGGCAGATTATTTGTTGTATAACAAAGACATCCAAAAACTTTGAGAATGGATAAATCAGGTTTCTTATCATAGAGAAATTCATATGGAGATTTCCATTTTAAAACAACAAATGGCAATCTGTTTATCACATATGTAGCAACTAATATGGAATCTCCCCAGAAATGAGATGAAAGTCTTGACTGAAACATTAAAGCACTAGCAACTTGAAGTAAATGTCTATGCTTCCTTTCTACTACCCCATTATGTTGAGGATTATATGGACATGATTTTTTATGTAAAATTCCATGCTCAGAAAATAATGACTGACATTCATAGTTAATGAATTCACTTTCATTGTCAGTTCTAACTACATGAACCTTTCAATTAAACTGATTCAAAACCATTGCAAGAAATGATTTGACAATCCCTGTAATATCAGTTTTGTTTTTAATCAAATAAGTCCAAGTTTCCATTGTGAAATCACCGACTATAGTTAGAAAGTAATGAGCACCTGAAATGGATTTTATTTTGTAAGGACCCCATAGATCTAAATACAGCAATTCAAAAGCCTTTAGAGTTGAAATTGAAGAAACTGGAAATGAAATTCTTGTTTGTTTTGCAAGAGGACAAAATGTACAAACATTATTCATGTGTGGAAGCTGCAGTTGATGTAGTACATTATTTGCAGGATGACCTAATCTATTATGAATGATTTGAACATCAGAAT
>JAULKM010114959.1:0-22131 GCA_032355605.1 Rubia tinctorum | reverse complement strand
CTAGTTTGCGATTTGAGCATGTATGGCTTAATGGAAGGGCCGTTAATTAGTTAAAGTCAAACATTTTTATTTGTATTTATATAAACTAAATCAATTAAAGGGTCGACGTTAATTAGTTAACATCAAACATTTTTATTCTTATTCATATATTTTAGGCCAGTAAAGGTTGATAATTGATTAATTTAAATCAAATTAACTATTAGTTAAAATCAACAAAAGAAGTAAACGATTTTGAAGTTAAGCAAAAAATATAATTAAGTTTGGAGCGGCTGCACCCATCTCATGAAATTTTAGAAATTTTTTTTAAAAAAAATGGCAATTTTTTGAAAATTTTGGCGTGAAGATTGAGTTTTAAAATTTTTAACACCGGTTTTTTAAATTTGGCAAATTTTTAAAAATATTTTGGTTGGAAGATTGAATTTTAAAATTTTAGCACCGATTTTTTAAATTAGCACCGGTATTGAAAAATTTGCAGAATATTTGATTTTTTTGGCCGGAAAATTGAATTTTAAAAATTTAGCACCATATTTTTAAAATTATCACCGATTTTTAAAAAATCGGTGCTAAATTAGCACGGATTTTTTACATTAGCACCGGTTTTCAAAACCGGTGCTAAAAATAGCATTAATTTTTAAAAAACCGGTGCTAATGTAAAAAAATGGTGCTAATTTATTTTGGGCAACTGTTTTTAAAAACCGGTGCCAAAAAACTGGTGTTAAAAGGGGGGGGTCTGTTGTAGTGTGTAGTTAAGAGCACTTTATGGCTTATAAATAGTAATTTGAGAGGTACGACAACAACCTCCTATTGCACAACTCGACTAAACCCTTCCCACAAATCGAGATAGAGGTAAATCACGATGGTGAATCACAGCTATGAGCCATTTAGAACTCCACGACAACGAAAAAGGAAGAAGATAGAGCCGAAATAGAGGTAAATTACGACGGTGCATTAGAGTTATGGGCCGTTTACAATGATAAAACTCAATGAAAAAAGAAAGAATACAGAGCATTCTTTTTTTTAACCGTTTGTATTTCAGTTCATGAAACTTTATCCCAAAATAAAAAAATAATGCTATTTTAACTCCTAAATTAATAAAATTCCTATTTTATACTTTTACCTTTACTATTTATATTTATTGTTTAGCAGTATCATAAAATGATCTCACAAGACACCAACGGTTATGTTGAACATGAACATTTATTAACCACATACCAAGATACAATCATCACTCATCTTCTTTCTTACCTAACCAGCAACTATATATGAACACAGTCTTAACAAACCCATTAAATCCCACCAAATTGGTCCAGGTTTAACATTAAGGCTGCGCATTAACCTTCTTGTACACTTCCTATAGTATTTGGATATCAAAGAAATACTAGTATTATTTTATTAGAAAAAATATTCATACTATTTCCGTTTGAGTTCGACTCATGGTGAGACAAAAACAAATTAATAATAGTGGAAAATAAAAATAGGAGCTTTCTAAATTTGGAGGTTAGAATACAATTTTTTTTTAAAAAAAATTGGGCTTAAAATAAAAAATGCAGAAAATATTAGGTCCCGAATTCGAATTTTCCAAAAAAAAAGAGAAAATCTTATCGTCTCTCTTCTCTGGAGACTTGCCGTCAACATCCAATCGTAAAACGTAAAGTAACAAATTAAGGATCAAATAAAAAATTATAAAAAATTAAATATAACATTAAAAATATACATCAAAATAAAATAGATAAATATCAAAGAGAAAGTCTCAAGAAATGCTGCTTTTGCTTAACCTTATGCATAGTTTACAGTGGCTTTTACCTTAAATGTTGTATTCCTTCCGTTTCTTTATAAGTGACAACATATGTTTATTTGTTTGGATTTATGTGAAGAAAATGAATGGATGAAACTGAATGTAGAATGAAAAAGTAGAATGAGTGGATGAAAGTGAAGGAATCTTACCAAAAATGAAAGTGTGCCAATATAAAATAAACAACCCAAAAAAGAAAGTGTGCTAATAATAAAGAAACAGTGGGAGTATTTTTTTTATAAAATTTAAATATTGTATTTTTATAGTTAAAACAACTAGTATTGTGTATTTGAATGTGAAAATATAAAAATATATAATGTAAATTTTTTTTTCAAAATTCAGTACTATGTATTTTAACAAATGCAATCTATAATGTAAAAAAATAAGTTGTCTGTACATAAACTTATGGACAGGTCGTCTGTCAGGAAATCCACTCAAAATCAAATAAAAATACTAAGTGTGATATAAAATTAAAATAGTTAAAATATCAAATAAATACATTAGAAAAACACATTAAAATAAAATATTTAATATCAAGTGTAATACAAAAATACGCATTAAAACTAAAATAGCTAAACATCAAACAGATAGGTTAAAAAACGAATCAAAACAAAGTAATTAAGCATCAAATTTGAAAAGCATAAATACCATCAAACTAAAATAGTTGCACGTCAAATAAAATAATAAAATATACATTAAAATAGAATTAGCTAAACAACAAATAACTACACTAAAAAGTACATCGAATTTAAATATTTTAAAATCAAATAAAAATTTAAAAATGCACATCAAGTTTAAAACATCACATTTCACACCAAAATGTGACACCGACATCAGAAAAAAATAAAACATCGGTACTAAAAAACATTTAAAAAATAATTCACACTATTAAAACATTAAGGTATCCAGTAATAAATATATAATGTTCAAAAGAATAGACCTCAATTTTAATTTTTAAAATGACATGCTGAAAAATTAACACATCAATAAAAGTGAAAAATTAACACATCAATAGATAATTAAACAGCAACTTGAATTATGAAAAAACCTCACAGGGTTTGTTGGAAAATCTAGTATTGGAAATGAAACATCAAATATGTTGATGTGTACACCAAAATGTGAAAAAAATAATATCAAAAAAATAATAAAACAACAGTATTAAAACTAAAACAATTATTTCACGCTATTGAAACATGAAGGATACATTAAATAAAAATATAATAATAAAAAGAAACATCGATATTATTTTTTAAAACAACACGATGAAAAAAACACATCAATCGAAATGAAAGTAGTAAATTAATTTATTTTTTTAAAAATATCACAAACTAGTGTCAACATGTATAAAGTGTTAAAATTTTAACATGAAAACACAAGAGTTACACTAAAAATATCAAATTTTAACTTTAAAACACTGATTTTAGTGAAAAAATGATTATGAAAAAACATCACATGGTTTGGTTGGAACACAAAGTAACATCGAGTCTAATAGTAAAAACCAGCGCTATGCGAGAAAATGAGGAAAAAATTATTTTGCAAATTTCTCCGATTTGAATTCTTGACCCACAAGATTCTTATAGCCCGAATTCATTAATTTCTCAATTATTTATGTCCAGCATCCCCAAAAGTTGATATTCACACATTAATCTCTCATTCTCTCTCAAATTTAGTTTAATTATATTTGAAGGCTCATACGTAATTAAGCTTCATTATTAATCATTGGTTTCTCTATGAAACGATCTTATACAAAACTTTGCCTTTGCGTTTATGATAAGATTTGCCCATTATTTATTGGATCAGTTAACTTTCACTTTAATTTTCATTATTTGGAATTTCGTTTCATTTTCAAAATCTAAACTTTTACATTAATAATTAGATTGGTCAAAATTATTATAATTGAGTATTATTTTTAGCGTGAGAGAGATATAAGTTTAAATAATCTAGTAAATATAATATTTATTGTAAATTTTATTCAGAAAATATTTTTTGAATAACATTTTAAAGTAAATAATTAACAAACATACATTAATGAAATCGTCCAAAACCAAAATAATATACTTCTTTCGTCCCACAATAAACTCCTTATTTGCTTTTGCCTCAATCTCTTATGCAAACTGATGTGACGACATTTGTTTCCTGTCAAAAAACATTTTTTGTGAACTTTTGCATGAGTTATGTCATGAATAGTGTCAAATTTGTGTCAATAAGTAGAACATAATGGTAAATTTGGGGGGGTTCGATGCAGATAAATTTGATAGATTGAGTGGCTATATATAGAAAATGTAGAAGTGAAATTTTTGAGAGAATAAAAAGAGCACAAGAAGAGCATGAATGTAAATAACTAAATCTAATCTCATTTCTAAAATCTTTTATTCTAACAAAACACCCCCCGCCCCCCTGCAAAGCAAAGCGTCGGATCATCTTAGACGCACAATTTGGACTTCAAGAACTCAAACAAAGGACGAGTAAGTCTCTTCGTGAAGATGTCGGCAATGCAGTGAATTAGGAATATGATAAAGATGAACCTTGCCCAAGGAAACTAATTTAGGAACAAAGTGATAGTCGATTGATATGTTTCGCTCACTTGTGAGCAACAAGATTCTGGGCCAGAAAGATGGCACTGTTGTTGTCAAAAAGTAATAACAAAAGTTTGAAGAGTGAGAATTGAAGATCATGAAGAATATGAGATAACTAAACCACCTCTGCGGAAGTGTTAGCCATAGAGTGATGCCCAGACTTAGAGCTGAAGCGAGAAACAGTAGGTTGCTTCTTAGCACTATGGGAGATGAGATTGCCACCTAGAAACACAGTATATCCATACGTCGAACGACGAGTCTTAAGAAACGCTCATAATTTGAATCTGAGTAGCTTAACACCCCAGAAGAGCAAGCTGAACGAAAATAAAGGCTATGGTGTAGAGTTCAAAGAACATAGCGTATAATGCAAGTAATTGCTGCAAAATGATTGTCACGAGAATTCTGAAGGTACCATATAATGGAATTAATCGCAAAGGAGAGATCCGGGAAAGTGATGGTGAGATACTGTAGAGTGCCAACCAAGGATCGGTATAGAGGGGTATTGGAAAACTTCCCACTAGTACTACTTTGAAGCTGAAACTCTAGAAGAAACGGTGTAAAAGCAGTGGTAGTGTCAGTTATCCCATCCCGACTAAGGATATCACGAGCATACTTGGACTGACCTAAAAACAAACCAAAGGGAGTAGAGTTAACCTCAAAGCCGAGAAAGTAATATAAAGAGCCTAAATCCTTAATGGGGAACTCCTTGTTAGTTTGAGCAATGAACTGGCGGATGGAAAAGTAGTCATTTTCAGCAGGGATAATAATATGGTTAACCTAAACCAAAAGGTACAAAAATGTTGTACCTCGAGAGAAGACAAACAAGGATGTGTCAACTAAACTACATAGAAACCCAGAAATGGTAGAGATAGGTGCGGAATGGCTAGAACCAAGCACGTGGAGCTTGCTTAAAACCATAAACAGCTTTTTGGAGGCAACAAACATGATCGGGATGAGCACCATCCTTGTAACCAATGGGCTAAGCCATATAGATCAGAGTGTCAAGAACACCATTGAGAAAATCACTCTTGACATCCAGCTGATGGAGGGGCTATCGGCGCATGGTGGCGATAGCAAGAACAGTGCAAACAGTGGAAGCCTTTACCTGAAAGTGTGATCAAAATTGAAACCTAGAATCTAAGAAAAGCCATGTGCAACTAAGTGAGCCTTGTAATATACTACCATCATGCTAGTAATTAAGGCAAAAAACCCATTTGGATTCGACCACAATCACATTCGGAGAGCAAGTGATAAGGACCTTTTCTACCAATTAAACCAGCTAACTTATTCGATTTAAATTCAAGTATAGAGTAAGCAAGATCGGTTCCACAGAGAACAGTGTAAAAAAATCTTATTTCTATCTACTGCACATATTTATGTAAAATAAATAAAATAATAATATAAAACAAACATAAAAAGGACAAAAATTAATTAAATTCGATGCATAATTGTTTAAATCGAAAAGCTGTAAACATGCATAATTTTCAAACAAATTGAACTATGAACTTTGAATCTACTATATTAGAAAAGAGAGGATGGAAGTTCTACAATAGCTTTTCGCTTGCAGAAACACAGCGTTTTGGCTTCCGTTTCTTTTAATCCCTTTTTTCCTTCTCTCGGCCTTTATTAGCCATTGAATCGGCGGTTTCTTCCTTTGTTTATTGTGAACTGTCAAAATTAAATATTTCACTTTAATTCCATTTATTCTTACTCTCTGTCATTTTCTACACTGGATATTCTCTGTTCATACACACCAAACCTTTCGTTTCCTTCAATGCCTCTCTCTTTAATTTTCTTCACTGAAGATTCTCTATTCAAATGTGATTATTTATATAGCTAATGCATGGAAAACTCTTCGTTTCTTCAAGTGTTGTTTTTGTGGCATTTTGCATGCTCTACTTTCTCAGCACGTTGTGCGCGTGTCTTGCACATTCACAACTTCACCCTTCTTTATTGTTCATATAAGATGTCATTTGTGTCTTCAAAGTTTGTGCATTTTTGGAGATTTCCTGATACAATTCTAAAGGTAACCTAGTTGCTTTTGACATTTTTTTTCTTATATCTTAGCCTTTTTCAAATGAAAGTTCTATTTCCCTCTGTTCCTTATTACCTTTTATGGATATGTTTACAATGTGTTTGATAGAATGCTTGAGCTAATCAATCATTTTTTTATTTCCACTTTTGTGTTTAGCTTTCTTCTGGCGATAGAAACAAAGATTATATGTAAGTTCTCTTGCAAATATTTTTTGCTTTTTTACTGTCATATCACATAAATAGATGTGTGTTGTATCTTTGTGTGTTAAAAGGTTACACTTGCTTCTTTCGAATTCAAGAATATTAACAAATTTACAGTGAATAATGAAGTTTAATTTCCAAATTTTGTGGTTTATATTTGTTGCACATGGTGTTGCGTGTTTACTTTTACACGTTTGAACTGTATATGTAATTCTTATGATATGCAGGCAGTACAATTGTTAGACATTGTTAATGCTATATATGTTTATCTTTTTATATTATAAAGTTAGATTTGATATTTACTTAGAAAGGCATTTCATTTGTTGCATGCGTGCATATTGTTTACATTTATTGCTAGTTATGTATTGTTCATGTTGGATGTTAAGTGTTTTATGTGTTTTAAAAACCATGGAGGACAAGTGTGTTGGTCTCAGAAGTTTAACCCCCCAGAATACTATCTGGTTTGTAAAAGTGATGCTACTTTCTATCAATACTTCAAAAACATAACCTTATCCTCTTATGTTTGCCGACAAAGAGGTTAGACTAAGTTATATTTTCCTATAAATTTAAGTTTTCATGGATTGTTCTTATTCTTTATTATTTATGCATGCACAAGACAATCATGCAGGCTTCGATCTATGCCCGTGATCTGAAAAATTGAGGACGTCGATTGAACCCGATGGAAACTTATTATTTATGTAGCAGTCGAGTAACACGTGTTGCGCACAAAAGTTTTCAGTCTGGAACAACCCCATACCAGTTCATTGTGAACATTAAGAGTTATATCCAACAAATTGATATGTCCTTGAGCTTTCACATCTCTGATTGCATTGAAGTTACTCATACTTAGAGTATCGATGCAAATTCCAAGAAACAAAATAATATCTTTAGTGAGTTATTCTTCTTGCCTTTTATTTTTAAGTATGTTTTAAGTGTTGAAAAAAGTTTGATTGCAATAATCGATTTTTATTCCAGATGTGCTTTTGTGTTTATGGACATGTTTCCGCCGACACAAGTGAACTCACTGGGTAGCTATACCACTTTTCGTGAGTTCATCGTTGTCAATCAAGAGTAAGTACAAATATTAGTTTGAAATTAAATTCTTTGAGTATAAGATATGTTTTCCATGGTTTTTAATCTCTATTTGTTGTACCAGATGTTGACCTATGCTTGTCACATTTTGGGAGAATAACTGTGCTCCTAAAATAGACCAGTTGATCAATCTTATTCATACTAGACCCATCGTGCTCCCGATTAGTCTCAACTTGGGCACCTTCCAAGGTGAGATAATTTTTTGTTTTACTATGTAATTGCTGTTTTCTTACCTAAATATACCATGCATTACATCATTTGTTGGTTGATTGTTGTTCCCTATTTGTAAGTGCATGTGTTCAAGCTCATTTGAACACAAATATTGTTATCAATCCATCAATGTTTCAAGCCAATTCATTGAGAACTTGATATTCTTTTTATTCTTAGTTTTTCAAACATCTGTCATAGTTTCATTTTTTACATTTTATATTCATATTTCTTTCTCTGTTGACTTTTAATTCTATCAGGCTAGCTAAAACAAGAATTACGTTGATCAGGTGTTGATTGATGAGCTTTATAAGAAAGAAAACCAGGAAATTCATAGATTTGTGGATGAAAATATCTGGAAAATCAATCATGTTCCGAGCTTGGAGAAATCGGTATGAAATAAAAATATTTTGATCCACTCTTAGTTTTACTTTGTTTGATGATTTTTCAATAACATTGTTTGATTTTTCTGTGAAAAACTGTTGGGTGAAAGTTATTGTCAGTATCATTGATGGATGCCAATGATTCTAAAAATATATCTTCTTAAAGTGTAGAAAACTATTTGGTGCTTTGTACGACATGGAATTCAGTTGAAACTACCGTAATCATTTTGGGCATGCCTTACAAATAATGTAAAGAATATTATAACTTTTAGTGTGATTTCCACTATTTACGATTTGTGAAGTTTTATTAATATAGCTTGAACCTTTTTTGTTTCATGTAGGTCGAAGATGGTTATTCGACTAACTGACTCTAGTGGGTCAATTTATGTCACAATTGAAGGTAAATGGGCAGACAAACTTCTGGGGATTACTGCAAGTGACCTGATGGTACTATAAGCTGATTTTAGTATTATGTACTTAATTATTTCATAGGTATTTCTATTGATGTAATTCTGTTATGGCATATCAGAAAACAACTCTAGATGTCGTTGCCTTGAACAAAGGACTTGAACGTATGACTATTTATTGTCGACTGAGGAGTTACACGAAGTTCAAAAATGTTAGTGGTATTGAATTTAATGGTTTCATTGAGGGACCTAAACAAGATCTTCCTTTGGACATTCTACTTACCGATCAGATAGTTGAACATGGTAATACTCTTCATGATGCTCAAGCTAGGATATTTTCAGTAACTTCTGCGGAAACTATGAAGTTATACAATTCTCCTGTTTCAGATGTTCCACAAGGTGTCCAATCATGAGTGATACTGGATGTAACTTGGTTGAAGCTACACACATATCATTTGGATTGAAGAGAAAGTTGGAATTCATTTCTGATGATGAAGCCAAGGAAGCGAAGAAATGAAACTGCTATTTAATATTTTGTGTTTTGAAATTCAGAGGATGGTTTTTCCCACTGTTTTAGAACTATGATGGTACCCATCTCTAATCAGTGTAGCTAGATGCTTCCCTTTATTTTCCTCACATATTGGGTGCTCATTTTAACTTTTTATGTTTTCCATCTTTTACATTTTTTGTCATGTACAATCGATTTGCAGGTGATTTCATGGATGATAACCAATCAAATTAATCAATATCATACCAGATGGAGACCAATCAATGGTTCAACAAAGATCAACATGGGAAATCTCCTGGTCATACCCACACAAATGTCCTCCCCATCAAAAATTTAGATAACCATTCAACGGAAAACCTATGAAAATCATACATGATTGGTGTTAGGGAAAAAAATCAACAGAGGTAGAAGTAAATTTGAAAGAAAAGTGTAAGCAGTTATATGTTATATACTTTTAAATCTAATTATATTAATTTTTTTTTAAATTGTACGATCTACTAACTTCTGGGGGGGAAATTCAGCAACAGAAACTGTAGAAGGTGCAAATTCAATACAAAAATTGTACGATCTACTCACTTCTGGGGGGGAAAATTCAGTAATAGAAACGGTAGAAGGTGCAAATTCAATACATAAGAAAGAAAATAGCACAAGACTGTCAAAGAGAAAAACTTATAAAGCTTTCCCAGAAGAAAAGAAAGACATAATCAATGCTCTTTGACGCAAAAAATATGCAGAACGCAAAAGGCAAAAGTTAATACAAAGTCAGGCATGCAATGTAACCCATCCTACCAGTTGTGAATCAATCAATTAATCAACCAACTGAAGGTAGAGATAATGTAATGGAGAATCATAAACCTTTGTTCACACAATCAATCACTCTCAATCTATTTCAGCAATTTCAAATGAAGCCATTAACTCAGATTACATACAAAAGATTCGACAAAAGGTAAATAAATATATGCATATACATTTCACCTATAAAACTAATTTTTATAGTTAATTATTTATGATTTTGAATAAATAATGTATTTACCGAATATTATAGTTTTAAATTTTCATATATTTTCTCATGTAATTATAGTAAATGTTAAATTATTTTTATATGTTGTTATATGGCGGGGAAATGACAGCAAGTACATCATTAGAATGAACAGTTAACCAGAATATACTGTTATTAGGAGAAAAGAATCAAAAATTTTATAAAAGAACTAAAAATGTGATATCAGATGAAACATGTATGTGTTTAGCTACTTCCACATTCTATTTTTATCCTTTTTTTTACAGATATGGACGGTTAACTTTTTTTTATATATTTTCTTTCAGGTGCAGATTCATAACAAATCAGTTGTCATTCTTCTCAACCACATAGAAATTTAAAGTTTTAAAGAGGAGAAGCTACCAAAACATTCTCCTCAACCATAAAATTAATGCTTTACGTCGACAAATATATGCTGATCGTAAATGATGAAAAAAATTGCAATGCAATCGGTTAAATGCACTATGATTGCCTCATTTAGAAACCAGTGATCAAATATGTCAACGAACAAATAATAGTATAATAGTAGGAAAAAAAGACCTTGATCAACAAATCAACATTGTATCATTTATTAACAATAACACAGGACGAGGAAGTTGTTCAAATGATTCAGAGAGGAATACTCTATATAATACACAATTCGTGAGCACTGCTAGGACCATTTCAGATATACCCAACTTTCACAAAATAAAGAAAGTACAATCACAAGTAAAATGATATATAACTTCTTCTAATACTTTTATCATTGTGTTATCATTGTTGCGATTTTTCATGTTTTATCTTTACCCTTAACCTCTAATATTAAAGTTGTTGTTGTCAATATCAATTCATATTATTATCACTGGGACATTTATATTTCTCATCTTTTATTCTATCCAGATGCACTAAAATTTATTTATATATTATCTATTTAAATTTTGCAGGAAGGACAAGACAAAGTTGAAGGCACCGTTTTTTTTGACGAAATCACCAATGCACCAAACAGATTACCTAAGTCTCCAAAATGTACATATTGCGATGCAGTAAGGTTTTACTCAAAATCACCCCATTTTTTGGTGGGAAAGGTACAATAGCTAGCAAGCTCAAAGATGTCAGAAAATCTTATAAAATTATATACGGCTAATAGCCAAGAATTAATTGAATTTCGGTAGTGTGCTCAAACTTATAACAATATGTTTGCATTCATATAATTTGGTATCACCAATGACAAAAATCTAAGCAGAAGAGATAGAGGGATCCACACTTTCAGAGCTCAAGGGCAAATATATCACTTTATGGATAAATTAATACGTGTTGAGGGAAAAGAAAAGGAAATGTAAAGTTATATTTTTATGACAAAAAAAACAAAATTGCAAATCGAACGACTATGTCTAGTAAATTCAAGAGTCAATAATCGAACAATTACAACTTGTTTTACACCTGAATCCTTATGCAAAAATTTTCAAGAGTTTGATTGAAGTTAGTAACCTCGTTCAAATTGAAGGTTAGATCAAAGGACCTTTAATTACCCAACAGTCTCACAATTAGATGAAATGTGGAATGAAACAGATGGTGTATATATGAATACATCTAGAGATATACGAGTGTTCACTAGAGAGGGAAAAATAGACAATTGAACAATACTTTGGTTGTTATGATCCTCTTCAATATCCACTTATTTTCCCTAAAGGGGAAACAAGATGGTACAAAGGAATTAAAAACGATTAGGCCATTTAATAGAAATAACCAGAATCAACAAACAAGCGAAGGAGAAAATATTATCAATTTTGAATCACAATTAACATCAGAATATATTTTAGATTCAGAAGAAAGAGGTAGCATTTTCAGTTCAATCTTTTTTATATTTCCATCATAAACTATGAATTGTTTTTTATAGCAAGGCTATATTTTAATGATCGCAGTGATAGAAAATCATAGATCTAGAGATGCAACTTTAACATCCAGAGAATACTATACACATGCTACTTTAGAGACAACGATAAATCCTATTTGTTACACACAGGAAAACTATTTTAGCAATTCACTGTAGACACATATGTGAAAATAGAAACAGCAAGATTGGAGTTTCTTGCTAATCAGAAAAATCGCATAAGGGCTGAGCTTTATCAAGGCATTCTAAACAGTGTTTCATTCGGATTAACAACCGGTGATCAAGTTGGTAAAAGAGTTATATTACCACCATCATTCATTGGAGGTCAGAGGGACATGAAAAAATGATATATGAATCCAATGGCTCTTATACAAAAGTATGGTAAACTAGACATTTTCTTAACTATAACCCGTAATCCCTCATGGTATGAAAGAAAAAAACATTTACATGAACACAGAGAAGCTCATAATAGGCCATATCTGGTAACAAGAATCTTTCACGCAAAATTACAAATTCTTAAGGAATATATTATCGATAAATAACTATTTGGAAAAGTTGATTCCTAAACTTATGTGATCAAATTTCAAAAAAAGTCTCCCCCATGCTCATTTCTTGATAATTTTAAAGGACAATTTCAAGCTTCTTTCCCTCGAACAATATGACTAGCTTGTCTGAATTACTAGATAGAAAAAAAAACATCCCTATCTTTATTCATTAGCTTAAAAACATATGATACACGACCTATGTGGTGAATCAAATTTGAACAACCTATGTATGAAGAAAAAAACATGCAAAAATCAGTCCCTAAATACTTTACTGAATTCGCCCAAGACTATAAAAAAGCATACCCACTTTATATGATAAAGGATAATGGGTCCATGCATAAATACACAATCATATAATCGATAATCGATGGGTAATTCCATATATTCCTTATTTATTAGCCAAATATAACTGTCTTATTAACGTTGAAGTATGCTCGACTCTCTAAGATGTCAAATATTTATACAAATACATCTACAAAGAACATGATAGGATTCAGTACATATTGACAGCAAAGGAAAATGACAATGTCATCAATGAAATAAAAAAAATCAATCAGCTCGCTAGGTATGCGCTCCTGAAGCATTGTGGCTTATTTTTGCCTTTGATTTAAACAAAATGATCCCATAAGTAATGACTTTAAAATTACATTTTGAAAACCATCAATCACTAACATTTTATTAAAACCAATTATTACAACCAGTAACCTACAAGGAAAGCTTTTCAAGACAATGCTCAAAGAATTTTACAAGACGAATTCAATAAATTTTAAAGCAAAAAACCTAAACTATTTATATAAAGAATTCCCCCAGCATTTTGTTTGGAAATCAAAGGAGAAGATATGGACTAAAAGGAAGAAAGATCAGATGATTGGTCTCTTATATTCTGCACATCCTACGGAGGGAGAAAGATATTACCTCAGAATGTTACTAATGTATGTTCGTGGGACTACATAATTTGAAAACCTTAAATCTTAAATGGAGTATTATTGTGCTCTTATAGAGAAGCAAGTGAAAAAAAGGGTTTATTACTATCAGATAATATGACTAAAGATATATTAAATTAAGCAATTGCATTTCAAACATCGTCATCATTGAGACAACTTTTTGCTACATTACTGGTACATACAATCGTCAACAATCCGAAAAAACTATGGAATTTATTTGAAGATTCTATTTTAGAAAATATTGCTAGAAACACTAATCAAAACAACAAGTTCAGTTCACAGTTTTTCAACAAATTTATAACTATTTGAAAGCAATGGGAAAAACCATTGATAACTACAATTTTTGCCCTTTTTATTTTTCCATTTTTTAACAGCATAAAAAAATGAAGATATATTTGCAGAAAAACCATTACTGTATCAAAAAAAGACCTAGCATCAGAAAATTTTCTCAACCATGATTAAAAACAAAGCCTATCTCATAATAATGGATTGCATCATAAACAATAAGCTAGGTACATTTTTCATTGATGGTTCTGGTGGTACTAGTAAAGATTTTTTTGTATAAAGCATTATTTAAAAAAATTAGATCTAAAGGAGATATAGTTTTAGCTACTGATACTTCTTCCTTCACAACCTCCATATTATCGGGGGGCGAACAACTTAAATTACCAATAAATAAAGGAGAGGATAATACATGTAATAGGAGTAAGCAAAGGGGTATAGCCTAGCTAATAAAAGAGGCTAACCTTAATATCTGGGATTAAGTCACTATGACCAAACAGGATATTATTGAATCACTAGATAAAGTTTCCAAAGATCTAACGGACACTAATTTGACATTTGGTGGTAAAGTCATTTGGAGGTGATTTTTCACAGACACTACCAATTATTCAAAAAGGAGAGAAAGAAAACTGTATTTCTTCAACATTAGTTATGTCACATTTATGGCCAATATTTGAATACTTAAAGTTATCAGTTAATATGCGAGCTCGCCTAGATCCTAATTACAACAATTTTCTCTTAAAAGTTGGAAATGGAGAGAAACCTACTTTTGATGTGGACAATATCATATTTCCATATAAGATTGTCCTACAAACACTAGAAAACTTGGATCCCCTTAAATCACTCATAAACTTTGTTTATCCTAATCTAAATGCATTCTTGAAAAATCCCGACTCAGTTACTAATAGAGCACTGTTAACAACAACCAATCAATATGTAGATAAAATCAAGGAAATTATGATACAGAGATTCCCTGGAACTGAAAAAATATTTTCAAGTTTTAACACAGCTGTAGATATAAAAGACCAAGTAGATTATGAAGACTTGCTACAAACATGTAACCCTCCAAGTTTACCCCCCTCACATCCTAACTTTAAAATAAAATTTATTATAATGCTTCTGTGATATTTAAAGCCAACAGATGGTCTCTATAATGGAACACGCTTAACATGCATAAAATTCAAAAAATATGTTATCCATACAAGAATATCTTTTGGTTCACATGCAAGAAAAGAAGTTTTCATTCCACTATTAATTTAATAGCTTCTGAGGAAGATACATTTATTCCATCAAGAAAATCCAATTTCCAATCCGATTATGTTTTGCATTAACAATAAACAAAACCGAGGATAAACACTAGAATACGTTGAATTATATAAAAAGGAACCATTATTTTCACAAGGACAATTATATGTAGCTCTATCGAGAGGCAAAACTTCAGAAAACGTAAAAGTCCTCATTGCACCACATAAAACAAACAATTCTATTGAAAACATCACAAGAAATGTAGTATATGAAGAGATATACTTAATTTATGAACAAAAGTAATTAACTAGCATCTAACATCTCCTACACATATATTTACATCTTACAATGTTATAAAACTTTTTTACCTATGTGCTAGCCCTATTTGTTACAAGTTCTTCAAATTATGACATGTTTTAACATTTATTTCTCTCATTTTGCTATCTTTAGTGTCATCAACATGTTCAGTTAACAGCTGCAACCTCCCACAATTAATATTATTCCACAAACATTGTAAATCATCTATTAAGTTATATTTAAATACCCCAATACTATATTCCTAATATTTTCCAGCTTGAGTCAGCTTGTAGCTTACTGTATTTTTAATGATAACACTAATAATCATTTTGAGTTATTTAAAATCATGGGCTTCTATCATAAAACTAATTGGATGTATTGACCCATGATCTTATATATTAAAATATTAAAGTATGATTTTGGAAATCAACAATATAAAAATAAAACACATACATGATGAATTGTTCCATCCTTTCATTTCATCAAACACATGAAGAGCATCATCTTCTACTTCCACTAGTGTCCAAAATCGTCCAACATATTGAACAACATCTGCTAATCCACTTCGTCATTAAACTTGTCAATCACATGGTTCATTACTGAAAATACTAATCATGGCGAAATAAAGAAACACAAACATAGAATTAAAAAATAACGCAAAAGAACTTAACCTTTTTTAGAGCAACTGATACATCAGCGGGGCGATCTAAATCTCCACCACTGAAATCAACTCATAGTCATTGTTATCAACATTATTGCAAAGATTAAAAAAAAAAGGCAAAATTAACGACACCAATGCCGCTGAAAGGAACAAAAACTGGAATTGGGAAAAACATCCACTTTAATGAAAAAATAAAGAAAACACCAAACTTTCTCTATGGAATGAACCAAGGATCTTCAGCCCGGCAGTCGGGCTGTTGAATCCTAGTTGTAATAAAACCGATTGTGCGCAGCTGCGATGGTGCGGCTCCGAATCTAAAGCTACCGGTTTTTTAAAAAATAAATAAATAATTTAAAAATGTTGGAAAAATACCCAACAATGATTATAATAAATGAAATTTATATTCAACAAAACTAGGCTCTAGCAATAAGTAACAAACTGCAAGGATATCTAAATTATATGTCATTCTGACTTATCGTTTGTACTATTACATATAAGACATCCAATAAAAACTGTAACATCACTCTCGGGGATATAAACTCGCTTCCCACAAAAATCATGATCATTTGACATAGAGGAGTGCATCGCGCGTCAATATCACTACGGCAGATAGGGATCTTTTACAATTATAACACAACTTGATCCAACCACAATCTATGTTGTTCAAACTATAAACACCTTGTAAAAATACAAATCTGACATATCCAAATTAATGGAAAACATGTGATAAAAACACAAATAGAATTACAAACACACAATCTATACAAGAAGATCCAGAAGAATACATTGGTGCGAACAACTAAATTGAGTTATCATCATGAACACAACGATCTAATCAATCAGGTTGAAGAACAAAAATAATGTGTAGAGATAAAGTCTACACTTATTCAATAACAAAATATCAATTAAAATTAACTCTTGTTTCCCTATCTCCTCATGATGAAAATATGGGGAAAGGGAAATTGAAGAAAAAAAGTAAGGTTTTTGGATAGAGAGAGATGAGAGGGCTCCTCTCTGTAACTTTCTAGAGATATTTATTCTAATATTATAGAATCCTATTTTATAGCAAAATTATAATAGCTAGAAAAAGGAAATTATTATTGGGCTAATTAATTTTATCTTCACACTGGGTTTTATGATTAAATTTAAAATTCTTTAATCCAACCAAGTTGAGCCAAAAAATTTCATACCATAATCCAATTGCTTCTGAGCTTCCATTATAGAATAATGTATCATAAAATTTTCTTGGAGCACACCACCTCATTAAAAACCTTGGCGGGAAAATTCTGTGGGAAAAAACCACGGTTAAGGAACAAATAGTATATTGTATCGCTCCTCATCTTTAGCCAGAGGTGTCAATTCGGGTTATCGTATCGATTTTTTTGTCAGAAACAATTTGGGTTGGAAATGCATCTGGTTTAAACATGTCAGTTTTCATTTACTGGGTTGTGTCGGGTCGGGTTGGGTTACTATCGTATCAGGTTGAAATGTGTCAATTTTTTCACTCGAGTTGGGTTACTGTCATATAACTTTTATACTCGAGTTAGCTCGGGTTGGATTGGAATATTGTTAGGTCTGATCGAGTCAGGTTATTTTTGGGTCGAGTTACTATCGTGCCATATTTTGTATTGGAGTTTTGTTCAGGTCAGATCATGTCAGATTTTTTAATTATGTTTCATATTAGATTCGGGTAAATTTGGGTTGGTTCTTTGGATCGAGTTATTATGCTACTCAATTAAATTCGGTTATGTTTATGTTATGTTTCAATAATATTATTGTTACAATTGCATTATTATAGGGTTCATTGTAACTTGTAACTTTTAGTTGTAGTTTATTTAAAAAAATTATATTCCCTCGCGTATTGAATTTTGCAATCACTATATAGTCAACTTTCCATAATTACTAATTCAAAATTATAATTCTAATTAAACATCTCTCTTTATTTGACTATTATTCATTAGATTTATAAACCCAAGGTACTTGTACATGTTTAGCTTAACCTGATGTATTCAGATTTGTTATAAGTTACTTCACGTAATTATATCAGTAGACTTTTAATAAATAAAAAACCCTACTTAATTCTCATAAGTATGTCTAAAGAATTTATTAGTTTGACTCATAACCACGTCGACTTGGTTTCACATTAAATGGTAGTTGACTTTTTATAACTACATCAATTTTGGGTGATTATGTGCAGGGTTACATAGCTAATTTATTGGGTTGAATCAGTTTTGGTTTTTTTACAAGTTTAAGGTTAGTCTCGAGTTTAGGTCCAGGTTATCGGGTCATATTCGGGGTTTCAGGTTGAATTTGATCGTGTCAAATTTGGGTTTAGATCAATACTTATCGTATCACAATCGGGTTTTGGATAACTTTGGTCTTGTCGGGTTCAGGGTCAATATCTTCCGGGTCAGAATTAGGTTTTGGGTTGACTTCGGTCATGCCGGGTCGGATTGGGTCTTGGTTCACGTTAGACTTTGACAACTCTATCTCCAGCACACAATCTGATGATTTTCTACACATAAACACACCTACATGCACATAAAATGGCAACAAAATCTCATAAAAGTACGTAAAATATGTATAAAATACACCCAATCAGCAAGGCATCAAATCTTACTATGCTGATAGCAAAGCGCATTCAGTTCTTCATCCATGGGTGAAATTCAGCAAAGATCACGAAGAGCCACATGATAGTCTTGTGGCTCAGTCTAAGCAATTAAGGCAGGCAAAAAACTAGTAACCTCATAATGAGAGAAAGATTGAGGATGTCGAGGACCATCCATCGTCCCGGTGGTCATCCGATGCGTACGAATAGGGGCTGGCTCAATGGAACCATCAACGACATGAGATTCAGAAGTAGGTGTGGTGCAAGCCTGGGACGAGAACGCAAGGGATAGAGAGGTGGACGCATGGGCTAGAGAAGTGGATGCAGGGGATACTGGAGCATCCGGATCAGAACAGACCATACAAGCCGATTAAGTAGAGAGATTCAGTATGAGAGCTATGTGGAAAAGACCATGTGAATAGGGGTTATGTAAATGAAGAAATATCCAACCGAGAGGTGGATCGATTATCACGCGAAGAAGAGACATAAGGAAATAAGGTCTCATCAAGCTGGACATGACATGAGACATAAAGAAATAAGGCCTCATCAAACTAGATAGTACATGAGACATAGATACGCCCAGAAGCCGGATTGTGACACTTGAACCCTTTATGATGAGGGTTGTAGCCAATAAAAATACACAGAATGGAGCGAGGTGCAAACTTATGAGGCGCAGTAGCACACAAGCAAGTATACACATGACAACCATATGGATGAAAAAGAGAATAATCCGATGTAGAGCCAAAAACAATCTCGAATGGAGATTTTTCACCAAGAATAGAACTAGGGAGGCGGTTAATTATGTAAACCGCGGAAGAGAAAGCATCTACCCAATAAGATTGTGGCATATAAGAACAAAATAACATAACAAGGTCAGTCTCAAAGATGTGACAATAATTGGGTACATAAATTCTTGATTTGTTCATCTATATTTTCAATACTTACCTAAAATAATAAATAAATGGGTATATAAATTCTTACAAAAAATATCATAGAAGAAAAAAGTTGCTAGTTAGACCATGAACGGTTAGACCAATCGTGAAAAACTTCGTTTCAATTTTTAGGGTTAAATTATAATTATTTATGTATTGTAATACATTTTAAAAGTTTTTAAAATTTATTAAAATCTCGTTGCAATAAATAAACACAAACATCAAATCGCCTGATTAATCATATTAATTATATAATGATTCTGTCTAATAGTTAGTTGGTCTAAAATAAGACTTTGTGCTATATAAGTGATCCAATTAAATATTAATTAATGATAAAGGTTTGAGATGGTATCCTGTTAGACCGATTAACGGTTAGACCAATCATAAAAAAATCTCGCTTTTATAAAACTTAATTTCGGATTATAATTACTTATATGTTGAGATTCATTTTAAAAGATTTACATAATTATAGGCACTGTATCTCATTTCAATAAATAAAAATAAATAAAAATAAATAAATATTAAATTACCATATTAGTCATACAAATTATAAAATGACTCTTCTCAACGGTTAGTCGGTCTAAAACAAGACTCCGTGTAAAGGTTTATGTTAGTATAATTAAATGACTCTATCTAATGGTTATCGATATAAAACAAGACTTTGTGTAAAGGTTTATGTTACTCCCTCTTTCTCAGGTTAAACCTGCAGAGGGAGAAAATCCACCTTTTAATTCCAAGGGTGTGAAAATTCCTATATACCCATGTCTTCTACCTTTTGGATCTGAAAACCCTGCACCTCCCTCCGCCTTCCTCTTCCCTCCGCGCCTCTCTGCCTTTCTCCTACCAACATTTCTCATATATTAACAACCGTGTAAAAACAATCAGATCTATCAAAGTACAATCTCCAGCCCATCTAGCCCAAAAGCATGAATCAAAGTTAAAATCTCCTCGTTCTCATCGTCATCCTATTCATCCACAACGGCATTGTTCTCCTCATCATCGGAATGATCGGCGCTCTGAGAAACGACCTCGAGCTTCGCCTCCCTCTGCCAATTCATCGCCTCCTGTCGCGCCTCTCCACCCTCCGACTCCATTCGCGCCTCTCTGTGATGTGTTCATTTTATATGGTTATCCTTAGTATATTTTGGACTCACTTTTGTATAATATTTTGATCTAGATCTAGTATTTTTTCTTGAAATTCTCTTAGGATAGTTAAGAGCGAATTTCGCACTCTTACAACTTTTCTAGGAATTGTTTTGTGACGAGGCAAAGATATGAATATTGGAGGATTTTAAGACCGTCCTTTTGGATTTGAAGAATTGAGAAAGTTAAGACAATATAAGTGAAGTGAATATTTTGAATACTTTGACAAGAAAAGTGAAGAAACGAAGATGTAGCATTTTTGTACCTATCGCGGGTCGCCACTGACGGCTGCTCTGACCTACTTTATGTTTTTTCTTATACTATAAATACCAACTCTTATCCTCTCATTTCTAACTTCTCCCCCTATTTTCCCTCTTTCAAAACCCTAGTTTTCACTTTTATTTCATCTATTTTCACCTTGGATTATGTTTGATTTGCTTTGGATTATTAGTATGACTTTTAGTATCTAATTTATCACTTAGGAGCAATTGATTGAAACTTCCAAACCCATGTACTGACAATTTCTATTTCACTCTTTTATGAGTAATTACTACTTAACATTTATTTTGGCATTAATAGTGATGTACACTTCATTTATGTGTTGGGTTGTTTGAGAATATGGAGTATTTGTATGATTAAGTGTTTGTACATTTTCTTCTCACTTTTGGCATGAAAATCCAAGAACATAGAATTAGAACTTCTTGCTGGGTAAATGATATTAATCTTGCTAGATGAGTTTTTTAATGTGGTTTTTCATCATATTTATCCTAAGGTAGCACTAAAAGGTAGAATCTTGAATGTCAATCTTTCTAGGTTAAACCTAATAAATGCTTTCTTTGGTTAAATGGCTAGGCATTTCGTAGAATTCTTGTAGTTGTTATCCAATCTATTGGTTCTTTGTGTATGATGTCATTAATGAAATACATTTAGGCTTTATTTGTCTAAAGTGATCATTGATGAACTTTTGCAAATAGTCGTTGATCGCTTTTGGGAATTACTCTTAAGAAGAAAGGAATCTTTATCTTCAAAATGGAAGTGATAGTATTCACCATAAGTACTCAATGTGATTGAATGAATGATTGTTTCTATGATCTATATAAAGTTTAGAAGTGGGAATCAATTGCACCCAAGGCTTTTTTAATTGTGATTTTATCATCTTTTGTGAGTTTGTAGCATGATTAGTAAAATTGTCTTCATATGCTAGTTGTCTTGTTTTTTATTTTCATAACTTAGGAAAACCCACTATTAACATGCTATTGATCTTTTCAGGGGCGGAGCCAGAAAGAATTCCTGGCGGGGGCTGATTTGCAAAGGAAAAAAAATCGTTAATTTTTCTTTATATCGGAGGGGGCTGAAAAATAAATTTTA
>JAULKM010114953.1:0-22134 GCA_032355605.1 Rubia tinctorum | reverse complement strand
TGAAGAAGCAACTCCCCTAATGTGAGCATAAAGTAAAGTCAGGATTGTCGTTTTCTTCTTCATTTTTTCATTTCCCTAAGGCGAAGGCATAAATTAAAGAGCACCAAGGCCGAAATAGTGTGACACTTGTCCCTGAAGACGGTTTGAACAAAATCTAAAGATTAGATTCTTCACATGACTGACGTGAGATGAGATCATGTGGGAACACACAGAGCCAAAAAGTTAAAGATTTGTGTTTCCACGCAGTTTTACCAAACACTAATACTAAAAAGAGTTGGGGCATGCACCGCGGTCTATGCAGTACAGAGCTTGTACTCTCTTGGTGGACTCATCGGGTCATTACTTCTGTTCTTTTTTTCATCTAGAAAAAGGTTGATGTGAATTGAGTTTAGTTTGGCGGTAATTCACACTTTCTGTAACTGAGAATATTATGGTTCAAACTATATCTCTATAAAAAATTGTGAATATTAGAATAGGTTTTTGATAAAGATTACTTATTGTTATGGGACCGTGTCGATGATTTCTACTTATCTCAGATACTATTCATACATTGATCATATACTAGTTTAGGCATCGGAGGAAGATCCCGACAACTCCACCAGACCTTATTCTGCAGGTGTCATGAAGTTAGCATGGAGTATTGCGCCGATTCCAAATGCTATGGTGGTCTGGAAGGAATTCCCTGCATCAGTGGCGCCGCCTATAGGGATCAAATTTTTCTTTTCAGGCTTTCATGGCATCTGGTGGATGGCAGGTTTCATGCTAACAGAGGAAAAATAACAAACTCGGAAGCAGCTAAACGTTTTAGCAAGAAGGAATATGATGAACAACCACAATTAATAAATGGCAGTTAGCCACCATAAGACACAATATCAGTGGGGCTCGCTACAGTAAAAGGTTGAAAATCTTAACAAGGACAAACTAGAAAACCCCGAACATGAGGGATTGGATGGAAACAACAAAGCAAACTAGCTATAGGACCGCCCATTAAGAAAATGTAACGTTGACGAAACTAGTCATAGGACAAATTGGAAAGCCTCGAACAGATGAAATTGGATGAAAGTGGCGGAGCAAACCAGGTTTTAGTCACACAACATGAATACATTGCAACATTACATCGTCATAACTAAGGTACGTTTACACACAAAATACAAACAACCATCTCGCGCAATTTAAAGTTTGATTCATAAGTAGAATATGTCTACCCAAAAAGGACGTGGGAGTGAAATATCCAACTAGAAATTGAATTAAGATTTCCACAGGAACGAATAAAAACAAAGAGAAATGCTCTTACAAAAAAAAAATGACACCTGCAATATGATATACAAAAACTCTATATACACTCTATCCCTCCACGCTTGTTTAAGTTGTATAATATAGCTCAAACATTTAACAAATTCAAGAGCAGCAAACATGCTACATACATATTTAAAAAGTAAGAATTGGTGTTGGGAACTAACCCGACCTGACGCAGATGCATGGTGAAGGCAACCCCAGTGTTGCGTAAAAAATTCCCACACACGACTTGAAAGTGGGAAAGTATACCGTGTAAAAACTCTTCATGCTAGCGGTATCTTTACCCCCCGTTGTCATGTGGTCGAATGAACACATGCAGATAGTCAAGTGTCTTCGTCGGCTATGTAGCCTAATTGTCCCCTAGAGCCTAGAAAAGGTGAGCCAAGACTTCTTCTCGCCTTAGTGTTCCTTGACCCCTGTTGATGTAGGACGGAGCAGATGTTAAACATTATTAATCTCCGCCCTCAAGTTCAATAATCCCAATCGCTTATCCTAAAAAACAACATACGAATACGTTAGTTACATTCCTAGATTTTAGGAAAATTATAATGCGAAAAATATACTTACAATCTCATATGAGATTCCTTAGAAAATTTGGCAGCGGATGTTACCCTAATGCGCATCACCGGCAACATGGATAATACCCCTAAATAACTCATCCATGATAGATTACCAACAAAACAATAAGATCTTTGAGGCATTATACAACAATCGTCGAAAACCCATACCGTGTTTACTAAGGGAAGCTTACAACTTACACAAAATCACAACAACCTTAGTAACAACACAACACACCAAGCACAAAAACTAGAACAAATATAGAGGGTAACTCATCACAACATAAGCACACACAAACTAAAAATAAGTAATACACTTGATACAATTATCCTTTATAAGATAACTTGTGCATGAGGAAAATGGATTACATTATGATAACCTCTAGAAAGTTGTGACTTTACACATACCCACGTCTATACAACCCCTTATTTAAGCCTTGAAAAATGGAAAAGTTAGCACTGCATATTGGGATTCATCAACCCACAGATAATTTTAACCGACACATTCACACACCTAAACAACAATCACACACAAAGTACCTCATTGAGCGAGCCTCAAAGACATGTACTGTATATGTTTGTTCAAAAACACCATACCAACACACATAAGGATGAAAGAAAGAACATCGCGGATTTGCATACCCCTGGTAAATCACCAACTTAGCAACACAAGCAAATATTCGGTTCCGCCTCCATGCACACTCAAACACACCAAATGGGAGAGACTGTAGCTTCGCATACGCCTAGAAAACCACTAGCCTCTTGAACACAAATAGAACGTCAATCCGCTCTTTACACAACACACACATTGGCAGAAAGGAAACCGTAACTTCGCATACGCCCGGAAAATCACCAACCCCGCTAAACAAACAATACTTCATTCCACTTTGCACACATAAATCACACACAAAACACACCAAACACATCCATACACGAACACAAAATTCAAATTACATCCAACAAATAAAAACAAGTGGTAGTCCATAATATAAGCACCTAAAGATCTATGCTTATTGTAGATACTTAATACTACTTATACAGTCCTACAATAAACCAATAAGTAAGCCAACCTTGTAGGACTTTGAGGAATAGTTCTCTGATTAGGTTTTTTGTATACTAACTTAAAAACAATCCTAGTTTACTCTTTTTAATTGCTTAACACAAGCACCATAATACTCATTCCTGGTATTAGCCACCACACAACTAGAAATTTAACATCTAAGATTAAACCTCGAGATATCAAGGATTAGTATATGAGAAACCCGAATTCACACACAACACAATCACACAATTCTACATATTTATGACAAGTTCACATTATTCCCCACATCAGTCAGCCTACAGATCATACTACTTGATAAGCATAATATATAGGATTTAATTCACACTATCTACTCGTTATTAAATAACATAGCCCTTATAATATTAAGCTAAGGAAACTATCCAAACTGTGATAGAAACAGTTAACCTTCTAAGTTAGCATAAGCACACATGTTAGAACAAACAACTGGTGGTTTAGCATAGGATCCACAGTCACACACTAACTCTTCTTAAACAACAAGGATAAACAAGTACTTATTTTTAAGTTTGTACTCCTATAGTAGCAATCGGCTTAAGAATCTAGATCATTCCTCGTAGGATCACGAGGCGTCATATGTTACCCCAACTTCTAAAAACAAATCCATAAAACATTAACGTCTTAGAACCTTGATCAATTAGCTAAATTAAGATCATGTCTCGTAGGACCACGAAGCATCACATGTTACTTGCACTTTTAAAAACAAACACATAAAACATTAAGGTTTTTGGCATGATTAACCTAGATCACACATATACAAAGGAACCTAGATTAACAAATCAAAAATTTGAAGTTTGTTAACATCAATATAGTGAAAGGAAAAAGAGAATTATACATTAAATCCTTTAAAATTACAAATGACACAAGTTCCATCCCTGGTAGCAAGTGGCATAATTCCCCCTATCTATTAAGTCACAAAACCAGAGATAGTTCACTCTAAAGTTTATTCTTGGGAATAACTACTCATCCATTAAGCAACTCTTAATCTTCATCGGGCCTATTCCCATACCCCTAAAGCCTTTAACTCCTAACGAAGAGATAAATTCAGAGCATCATTCTCCTTGCAAAGAGTGTGTAGCTCCTTCAACTCCATTTCCAACCTATCCACCTTAGAAGGAATATCACCAAACCCTTCTTCACCATCAGATTTGTATTTAAAAATAATGCCCACAAGATGAATGCCTGAAGCACACACACCTTGATTAGGTAGAAGGGTCTCCACCGAAACTAAAAACACAACAGCTGCAAAAGAAAACAAAATATTAACTGCGCATAAAAAAATACCATACCTTTCCAGCCAGTCGACTTTTCAACTACCACTGCATGACACATATTTTGCAAAAAAGGCCTAGTGAGCTTCCCCACTTTATCTCTCGATCCAGGAGTACATTGTCACTTCAATAGGGAATCATATCAAAACCATAACAACTAATAAACACATAGCGGTATCCCATCTCCCAACTCATCAGGGACACCTCGCACAATGTCAGTAGTTGACCCCATAGGCCTAAAAGTCAGCCGGGGTTCACATGAACTTACCTGGTGTAGGTTATAGTAAGCCAAAAATAACCCCAAACTAAAATCAACTCCGACATCACGACATATACGATTAAAACCAACTAAGATTTCCACTCACTAAGGGTGTAACTGAGTAAGAGCATCTTATAAGCCCCTAAAACACACAAGAAATAATCTTGAATATGAAGAGACAAACCATATTGCAATTGACTTCGCACATGCTAAAAATTTCCGTCGTTGGCCTCATTGCACTGTTATCTACTTCAGGAATTACCACCTTGCGACTAGATAAGTGAGGATGATATCATGTTAATAGAACCACGTCAATAGAGTCAAAACACTCTTATGATCTGCCATTTTTAGAATGCTAAGAATTGTTTATATTTCTTTTTGATACGATCTAATCAGCCTGGTTTAGGAGAAGACACTTAAATAGCGAAGTAGCAAGACTTCAATACCTCATTTTAGACCAACTCTATATATATTTCGGAGCCACTAATAATCGATAAATTTTCCCATTATCTTCACCCAAGAAGCCAATGATTGCAACACTGTCAATTTTGTCTTTCGAGATACGCAAATCATATTTAACATTCCTTTCGCGGTGATTAAATTTCTCTCATTCCAATACAAAATATGACACCTAAGCATGCAATGAATCCTTGGCTAAGGGTGAGTTATTGCATACACCTCCCCTAGTTATGCGAAGTCCAAAGGAAAGATAGCATCTCGATCCTAGCAAAACAAATAAGCTAACACCTCTCCCAGTGAAGGAAGAGTCTCGCAGAGTTTAACACCAAAACAATACTTCAATACCTCACATCTACCAATCCAGGTAAGTGAACCATAGTGGGAGGATGAATGTCACCTACAAAACCACGACCGAGGAACAACGTGGATCACGATTAGCAAAGATCATGATGACCATCAACTATAAATAGTTAATCTAGACAACATGACAAGTAATGGCATTTCCCAGATAATATTCATACATTGACCATACATTAACTTAGGTATCAAAAGAAGATCCAGAGAATTCCCCAGGACCTTGTTCTACAGGTGTCATGAAGCTAGTATGGAGTATTGCACCGATGCCAGATACTATGGTGGTCCGGAAGGAATTTCCCACACCATTTCCCAACATGCGGGTTGTCGATGAAGGTGATATCGTGGTATTCCGGTTTTTGTGGCGGCGCTTCATTCATGGTGTAGCATTTGAGTGTTATCAAGAGGGCGTCCCTAACTATTCAAATGGATAGAGTTTTCGGCTCCCGTGAGCTTCAATATATTCGATAGTGATGTTTTCTTGTTTAGTCCTAGAATATGATGTTTATATATAATTTGATTGATTGTATGTAATCGTTAAAAAAATTGATCTGGAGTAGTATTAATGTTGGGAGATTAATTCACTGCTAGCATAAATTTTAAAAATAGAATATAAATTTAACATTGTTAGATTAACTATCTTCATAAATAGAAATAAATTAATTTAATTTTCCTGGATGGTTATATAGATTGCAAATTTTATAGAAGGTATCTCATAATGAAAGGTACGTTTGTAAATAACATATCTTACAAACAAGCATAGTTGAGTATATATTAATATCTCCAACTACAGAAACAAAAACAAATTTTGAGTTACTTAATTTAAGTTATAAACAGTTGGATATTTCTAATTTATAAATTCATTAATAAGTAATTTAATATTAACCTTCCATGTACTAGTGACAAAATCTAATTAACATTGGATCCAACCCTAACAATCTCCCACTTGAATTGAATCTTCTAACAAACAAATGCAAACAGACGAATATCCCATATGAAAATGCACATCGATTCTGATGAATGTATTAGATGCAAGATGGTCGTATCAAATGTGTTAGACAGATGCATATGCATGAAAAGAAGTGCCAACCAGATGTACTCGGGGTATCCAAATACCAACAATACAAATCCAACCAAACAAGGATTTGTCAATATAACTAGATTTCACCAAGTTCAATTAATAAATAACTTGTGGAAAAAAGTGCAAAGGTCATTGCTAAAACCCTTTAGTAATGAAAACGTGTGGTCATAGAGTCGTCAATAAAGGGTTATAGCTAAAGGGTATGTTAACAACTTTACTGTTCACTCCTCTGTATATAGTAGCGTCGAAACAATCGTTTTCACTGGTGTTACAATGGAATAAGTTGTTACTAGTAAGCCGTCGACTAAATTTTGTCAATAAGTGGTGCTCGTTAGAAACAAAGAAATGGTGGTCCAAAATATTTGTCACTAATAGAGACATGTCAAATGCTTCACTAACAAATCTTGGTGGTCACTGTTAACGTGATTTAGTGATGGAATTAAGCTGTCAGTATTGGTACGCTTTAGCAATAAAAGTAGATCGACAGTGTTAATATGCTTAAGGTGCGAGTATGAGTGTGTTTGACAGAGCTATGCTTATAAGCAACGCTGACTTATTTTGGCTTATTTTGGAAGCAGAGGAAGACCAACTTATGCTTTTCTCCAAAAAGAAAGCTTCTGCTTCTTAAATAAGCATTTTTTTAGCAGTTTGCCAAACATTAAAAAGGTGATTGGCTTATAAACAAAGCACTTATAAGCCCCGTCAAACACACCCTATAGGTCGTGAATATTAATATGCTTTAGTAATAAGTATAGGTCGTTAGTGCTACTATGTTTTAGCAACGAGAATGGGTCGTTAGTATTAATATGCTTAAGTGATGAGTATATGTCGTCGATATTAATATAATTTACGGCGAAAATGGATTGTTAGTATTAATACGATTTAGCGATGACAATTGATCATCAGTGTGCTTTGCTTTAGTTGGGGTCCTAATTTAAAATATGATATTTAATACAAAATATATTCTATGGATATCTAATTATTAAACTATAATGAACTAAAATTTCTATAAAATAATGATTATTAAATTAATACACTAATGACTAAAGTCATTCATAAAAGAGACACTTGTATTTATTTCACTATAATCTCAATATTTACTAACTGTTAATCCAACAAACAAAAACATTACAATTTGCAATTCACAAATTTTAAATCAAATTTATCCACATCAACTTTACTAAGAAACATATTGTAGATCCATTCAAGAAAGAAATCTACAAAATATGAAATAAAAATTAGAATACAATTTGTAACATTTGTATTTTTGGTATGTAGTCATTGTATATTTTTAGGTTACAATAGTTTGCTTATTTTTCAATAATCTCTTGTATAAATACTTGTTGATATCATGAATGAAAACAAGTCAGTTTTCCAGAATCCTTATACAGTTTTACATGATACCAGCCTAATCGATATTCTCTCTCCTTAAACTTTTTTTCTTTTCGAAAAAACCCCAAATTCCCCTAGCCGCCGTCGGCCACACACCTTAATACATAGCTATCCTTCAGTGACATATCCATTACCATCTTGGTCACGAAGCTCTGAATTATTTGCAATGCCTAAACACCACCGAGTTGGACTACTCGTCTAGCCCAAACCGGTCCAACAAGCTGCACCGGGACAACCTCCAGCGCTTGCCAGGCCTATGCCGCAGCTACGCCCAACCGACCCTCCACGCTGCATGATTCTTCTTGGTTCATTTACTTTGGTGCAACGAACCATGTCACCTCCGACTTGATATGAATCTCCTTGCGAAAACTCAAGATTGCAGAATTAGATCTTTAACAAAATAAGGGAACTCTCAAAACCCTAGTATGCTGCACGAAATTCAACAGTCTAGCCCTCGGGGTACTCTCAATCTTGAGTTGCTCACTAACTAGCTCGCAAGATTAGTTCACAAGGTTAATGATACTTAATTAACCTGCAGGATTAAGCAACAATGAAGATAGCTAGCAAGAACGGAGAATGATCTCAAAATTCTGAATATATGATTGATAAAAAGGTGAATAATTTCTCGTTCATTCCCCTCTATTTATAGGATAATCTCGCCCAAAAACCCTAATTACAATTGGAAAATGAATCAACGTATGACAGATTTAAGAAGCTAAAACCATATTTAACTAGAACTCCTAAAATAAATGGTAATCCACTCGAATTCTTCTCGAAGTAACCTTGAAGAATATTACATTATCTAATCTTACCAAATCTAAGTCTAATCAGAATAAAACTCAGTATTTTTGAGAACCTAATGGACTGGGTCAAAAATACTGGACTGAATTTCGAAAATAGCTCTTCAAAATGCCCACAAGGCCGAGCTATGGACCAAAGTAAAGCAATGTTACAATATTTTACAAAGATCACACTTACTCGTAAAAAACCTGGTGGGAAAAAAGAGTATAGTGTTCTTCACGATGTCTTCAGTTAATCGACAAGCTTGAATAATTAATCAAAGCCCTAGCCGATTTAGTCTTGAGTTCTTCATCATAAAGTTTATCTATCAAATCTTTCAATGCCGCATCTCTAAGATTTGTTCTTGACCTAGTCATCGGTCCAATCATGTCGCTTAGAGGATCCCGAACATAACCCTTGAATGTTTGATCTAATCGTGGAATGTCTACATTTATGGTGGTAATGGTCTTGGCATCTCCACCATGACTTCTCCAATCTCTCTGTTCAATTTGATAACACTGGCAATGACGGCTTGCAAATTGGCAATGGTATGTCACTTTCTCTTACGCACTTGGGCTTATCTATTTTGCCAACTTCTACCAAACATGTTCATCTTCTTAACATGTTATTTGTCCATGATATATGCAAGAACATTCTTAGTGTTTTTATAATAACTAAAGATAATAATGCTTACATTTTATTTCCCCTACTCATTGTTATTTGACGCATCTGCAAGATCAGATGCTTTCTCATGGGACCGTTAAAACGGTCTTTATCATCTCAACCCACGAAATAAATTGTCATCCGCCCTTTCTTGTGCTTTTCTTGGCGCGTGTGCTGGTCCTCAAACCTTGCACGAGCATCTCGGTCATCCTCATGAGTCATCTTTTCGTCGTTTAGTTTCTTGTTTTAAACTTCCAGTGTCTTTGAATAATTTAGAGACTATTTGTGAGTCTTATTAATTCTGTAAAAGCCATAGATTACCTACTACTCATGTTCACGAGCCTAGCAGAACTCCTTCTGATCTTATTTACTCTGACGTTTGGGGCACTGCACATGTTTCTTCATTTAATGGAAGTTGTTATCTCTTTATTTGATGATTGCACAAAATAATGGATTTATTTTCTCAATAAAAGATTTCAGGTTCTTCATCACTTTTTTACTTTTCAGAAAATAGTTGAAACTCAATTTGGTTCTAAAATTAAACAATTTCAATCTGACTGAGGAGGTGAATTAATTTCTTTTCCTCATATATTCAAATTCAAGGTATATCTCATCGTGTTTCTTATCCTCATACCCAGTATCAAAATGGTGCCGATGAACATCGTCACCGTACGATTTTTAAGAAAGGCTTTTCCATCCCGTCACATGTGCGTATACCTACATGTCTTTTAGTAGCAGAGTTTTCACACCGCTATCTATCTTCATGATCATATTTTATCTCATACTCTTGATCATAAATTTCCAGTCACTCTTTCCCGAAATCCCTGATTATGAATTTTTAAAAATATTTGGGTGTCTGTGCTACCCATTCCTTCTTCCATATCAATCCAATAAACTTGACTATTGATCGTCTTCGTGTGTATTTATTGGTTTCCATTCTCATGATAAGTTTATCTCTGTTATGTTCCAACAAATCGCGTCTTTATTACCAGTCATGTTATCTTTGATGAAACCACCTTTCCATATCCTGATCATATCACTCCTATCCCCTTTATAGCATCATCATCCTCAGAGTCTTTTCCCCTTTCCCGCCTGAAAATTTCCCCCTCTACCCCCGCCCTTAACCCGATACCACCACCCCGTGCCACACTCGTGATCGCCTCAATATCAATGCTATACCTTAAAAAATATGCAAGTGATATATCAATATTGGTTTAGTAATACATGTCCCAATATCAATGTTATACCTATAAATAATGTCAATGGTGATTACTAAAAGTAAAAATATGAAAATAAAAGATACATATACAATTTATAAGAGACTGGCGCATCTTCATGACTTAAATTTTTTTAATGAAAATTTCATGATATTTAAAACCTAACAACAAATAATGGTCAAAAGAAGAAGTTACCAGCTCAAATAAGCAACACAATCATTGTAATTTAGCACACAAAAAAATCATTTTTAATAGAAAATTTATTTCTATATGAAGCATTTCTTATACCATTATAAAATTTGAATGAAATATAGAATTCTATAAAATTCCCAATTTCTACTTTACGGGTATTTCCATTAGCATCAGTGTTAGCGCATGAAACATGTATATAGTGCAATGTAAGTTTTACACATTTAGGTTTACAATATAGAGAAAGTTTTAGAAAATGCGGCATGTCCATAAGTTTATGGACAGACCATAGACTATATTATAAAATGAGGTTCATTTTGTAATTAATGATAAATTTAATTCTTAATTAGGGGAAGAAGAATCTTAACAAATATCTTTTTGCTTAATCAGACCATTATCCTCTTTGCCTCTCTCCTTCTTCCTATATCGTTCTTCAACTCTTCTCCGCCATGTCCGCCTCTTCTCCACTCCTTTGCCGATGCATTTTTTCACTTTTATTTCACCTCTTCTTTGCATTCATTTTTCATTCAAATCTGCTGAAAACTTTGATGTTGATTGGAAGTTTTATCAACAGTTGAATGTGTAGCATATCAGCTCATTTCCCGCGTCTCTTCTCTACCTTTTTCCGCCACCGTTCGTTTCTTCGGCTTCATTATTTTGTTTTTCTTTGTTTGTTTCATCATTCAAAATATGAGGTATGTCGTACATCTAGGAGTTGTTTACGCCTGTATTATTAATTAATTTTTGTTTGATTTTATAGATTTGGTATGTTCTTTGTTTTGTTGAGCCTTTGATATGCAATTTTTTGTGTGTATTGAATTCCTATGTGCATTTTTCTGTGATATGGTTTTGTATTGTCCTCTTGTACAATAGACTTATTGATTGTTCATTTTGATTTATGAGCTGCATCCGTTTACTTATATGTTGCAGCTGTTATTATCCAACTTGTACTTGTTTGTTGTGCCATGAATGACTTTTTATTTCCATTCGTTGTTTGATTGTTTGTTTTGAATTACGAGCTGCATTCATTAACTTATATGTTGCATCTGTTAGTATTCAATGTGTACTTGTTAGTTAAACGATGTATGATTTTTTTATTTTCATTTATTGTTCATTGTTCGTTTTGAATTAAGAACTGCATCTATTTACTTATATGTTGCAGTTGTTAGTATTCAGCGTGTACTTGTTAGTTGAAATGTGAATGACTTTTTATTTTCATTCGTTGTAGATTGTTCGTTTTGAATTATGAGTTGCATTTGTTTAATTATATGTTGCATCTATTAGTATACAATGTGTACTTCTTAGTTGTATTGTTTATGACTTTTATTTTCGTTCTTGATTATTGTTCGTTTTGAATTAGGAACTATACATGTTTGCTTATATGTTACAACTGTTAGTATCCAATTGTGTATGAATTTTTGCAGGAGTTGGATCTAAACTTAAAGTGGTATGGAATTACAAAATATTGAACGTTGGAGTCCACAAGACATTTTTGCACGAGTTTGATTTAGATGAAACTGACACTGAACTCAAGGAATTCGAAAATGATCTACCTTTGAAAATTAATAATTGATTTATTGTATTAGAAAATGTTAGTTAATTTAGATAGGAACACTGTTGTAATTGATTTATTGTATTAGAAGATTTTTGTTATGAGCAATTGTAGAATTTATCCCGTATCTGGCCCTTTGTTTAAGTGTTGAGAATCCTTCTCGTGTATGAACCGACAACATTTGCACAATTTTTACACAAAGTATGAAATGCTTTTACATGTGTTGTTTTCATGTTGACAAGACTTTTAGTGGCATCTCTTTAATTGAAATCAGGAAAATTTACTCCAGTGTTTGAAAACAAATAGAAGTTTTAATGTAATTAGTACACATTGTAAGGTATTAAACTCAATTCATATGATTTTTTTAAAAATAATTATAAACTTATGTAACCTCTTTTCTGTAGTACTTCCTCTGTCCCAACTAAAATTGCAATCTTGCTTTTTTGACCCTATTTTCTACAAAGTTTAATTGCATATTTGAATAGATATATAAACAACAATATTATCGTATATGATATTGTTCAATTCATCGTAACAAGTAGTTTCTAAACATCAACTTTTTATTTGTTGTTATTATACGTAGATAAACATATTAACGGTCAAACATGTTTCTTGAATAACGTGCTAATGATTGCAGTGCAATTTCAGCTGGGATAGAGCGAGTATACAATAAGAAATACTAGTTGTAAGCTAACATATGCATGTTTTAACAAAACAAAAAACAATTAATAAGGTAACTTATGTCTTACCTCCTGGAAAGGTTTTTCTATTCATTAAAGGAATTGATTTTTTAAATCAGGTGCATGTTTTTGTTTAAACAGTACATGTTGCAAATGAATCAATGCACAGTTAATATGAAAATTTTAAATTGTCAAATTTTAACTTAACTTATACATGATTTTCTGGAAAAATTTCATAATTTATATTCACAGTTTTTATAACAGATACATGTTTTTGATACAAACGATTCGTATTGTAAGGTAACATGTGCATAGTATATATGAAAATTTTCTGTTGCATTTATTTCATTTTTTGAATATTTGCCACATGTTTTTTTACATGTTCATAGAAGTAGAATTCATACATTTAGAAGTTTCAACAACAATTTCATTTACATAGAAGCCAATTCAACAACTTAAACTCACTCGGATGTGAAAAATGCATGTCTTTGACACTATTAGGCAAAATTTCATTCTCTTGAAACTAAATTTCATTCGTTCAAATTTGAAATTAGTTGATATATATCTTGTTGTAGGGTGAAAAACTCATTGTAAATTTCGCCAGACACTAGCTGATCGTTTAAAGAGCTCATAAAAAAATGAATTTGGTCGGATTGGGAGAAATTAAATTTGCAGAGAATGGATACTGGAGTTAGGAAACGAGAGAGATAGAAGTTTGGGAAGGAAGGAGAATGGAGAATAGAGAATGAAGAAATTTGCGGAGAATGAGATTTTGAGCAAGAAGAATGATTCACGCTTTAATTTGGGAAAGAATGCTTCGATTAATTTGCATTTATTGCAAGTTGGTCACTGACCTGTCCATAATCTTTTGGACAACCTGCCTGTCAGGTGACCCATTCTACAATATATATTGCCACAGTTTTGTCTATCTATATTTGAATATTTTAGGATTGACTCAATTCTAACACCAACTCACTATGTTATTAAATTTTGATTTTAACCGCTCATATTTTTCTTGTTCTATTTTAAATTTAATCATAAAAATTCTGTGCCAATTTCACGAGATTCATTTGTCAAGTAAATGTAGATTAGTTAGAGCATCCACAATGAGATATCTTTAACTACACTTTTCTTAATAAGGAACATTATTTATTTAATGAGAACCATTGTGAAATTTTAAGAACCACTTCTTAATTAGGAACTGGTACCTATTTATATGTGCAAATGCCAACCAACCAATGATTGACACTTGACATTGCATTTTTTATGTTTTTAGTCAATTATAATTTAAAATAAAAATATTCTTGCTGAAAATTTTCTAATGGTAACAAAATTTTGGCATATAAATACATATACACATCCAACTTAGAGCGGATCTTGTTGAGTATATTTTCAAACATTTTGAAAATAATGATCAAATATAGTTTTTAAAAAAAATTACTATGATATTGATATTAATATTGATAATTCCAAATAATTTAAATTTTTATATAGAGTGTTATTTTGGATGAAAGTATAAACATATTTTTTTCATATTTAGAAAAAGTATTAGAAAAGACGGCATTTTTATAAGGTTATGGACAGTTCAAAATGATTTTTACCTTAAAGGTTGTATTTTTTTACAAAATTTAAATATTGTATTTTAGAAGTTAAAAAAAGTAATAATATGTATTTGAATGTGAAAATATTAAAAAAATATAATATAAAAAAACCAGTGCCTAAAATTGGACATATTACATATACCAGCATTGGTATGTTAATGATTATCCAGTGCTCTGGGTTTGTATGATGTATGTTTATAGCATCGGTGCTAATATTTGTAAAATCGGTACTTGATTTTTTTTTTTCAATTTGCAATTTCCTCTTTTAATTTATCTAAGCCCACCCTGAATCGAAACTTGGGGAAAAATCATAGAAGAAACTTAGAAGAGCAAAAAACACAGAATATAAAAATTAAATTGATGCTAAGCAAGGAAATTTGAAAAAGTAAAAATCAAAACAAGTGAAAAAAGGAATCCATCCATATGATAATTTAATAAAAAAAATAAATATGTCCGAAGTTAAATACACGTTGAAATACACGAGGTCCACCTAAGTCTTGAATTGTTTGGAAGACACGTTCACCCATGGTTCACACCATGTGTCCGCGAAGTCTGTTATCTCTTTTCCATTGCATGGCCCTCTTTCCGGGGGAATATCTATTATGTACAAAATAACTCAATAATTAATTACGTAGAAGTAATAAGCAAGTAAGAATAAGAAACGCTTAATTTTTAATATGTTAACCAACTTCCAGAATATCTGTAGAGACCTGTTCAACACTTGTTCTTCCATGAATTGGAGTCCAACTAAAAACGATTCCCATCCACTCTCAAGTGAAGTTTCAGTACTAATTCGACTGGAAGGAGATACCTTCAAGTGAATTTTGAAATAGTGGAAAATGAGGCGCCCTCGAGTTTGAAATTAAAGAAGGAAACGCCTTCAAATTTGAAATATTTGTAATGAGTTGGCATGCAGTGCTCTCTAACTAATGCTTCTTCCATTAAGCTTGTGTATAGGTACCATTTGTCGAAGAAAATGATTTAAAATATTAAAATTATGCAGTGTTTAAACACCAAGGAAACATAGTGTGTATAACTATGTTTTAATGTTTCACACACAATGTTAAACACTTAATATTAAACACACCATGTTTAATTGGTACTCATACACTGTAAAATCTTCACATTTTAAATTGTGGAGTTTTGCAAATGTTGCTGCACTTTCCATAATGGAAAAATCATTAATTAGTGAGAGGGCGCTGCATGAATAGAGAGAAATCAATATACTAGGGAAAAATCAAAATTCATCCCAAACTAGGCATAAACATCAACTTGAAATCATCAAAACAAGCAAAAGAGACATGTAAACCTTAATCTAGTTCATCCTGGAATCAACGCTCCAAAGAGCCATCAATCACAGTGAAACACACATTGGGCACAACCTCAATCCACAACAATACACTTTAACAAAAAACCGTTTCACCCTAAAAACTTGTATACTCAATATATATACAATATGATATAATCCATTACCACGAAACACATACACTACCAACAACAATAACATTGTAGTTGTTTGAGACAATTCATAAACATTTCAACATCCCACAATCAACTATATCTCATTCATTTTAGAAAAAAAACTTCACCATCGTACTTGCTCCATTATATTTCACACTATCTATGATAAACACTACAACATCACACAATCAATTATATCACACTTCAACATAACACAATCAACAATATGTTAAACATTTTATAACACGATACACATTTTATGACAAACACCTGAACATCACACAATCATTTATATCACACTTCAACATAACACAATCAACAATATCTCACACATTTTAGGACAAACACCTAAACATCACATCATACTCCACTATACAATATCTCACACATTTTAGGAACCTAAACATCAAACCATACTCCACTGTGTGTCAAGCATTTTAGGACAAACACATCAACATCACACAATGAAATATATCACTATATCTCAAACACTTTGGATTGAAAAGTTCAAACATCACATAATGAACTACATGCATACATTTTTGTACAAACACCCCAAATATCACAAAATGAACAAAATCTCACATAAACACCCACGTCGAGAGGATGGTGCACGTTGGGGATGGTGCGCTTGGGGGAGGGCGGAGAGGGGTCATCGTCGGTGGCGTCGAAGCCTTCAAAGTGGGGCTAGGTGCTGGAGAGGGAGAGGTGGTGGAGTAGGAGGGAGATGATGGATAGGAGGTAGAGGGAAGATAATGGGAGGGTAATGAGGGTGGGTTAGATTTAGGGTTTCAAATTTAGTTTATATAGCCAGTTTTAATGGGTGAGATTCAATCAACAAAAGGAATCAATGGTTCAGATGAAACCAAGTTGGGCTTTTTAAATTTTTTTTACCGGTGTTGTTTCACCCAAAAAACTGGTGCTGAATGTGCATAAAGCAGCTACTAGAGGCTGCCTTGGTTTTTTTGGCAACCCGAGAGCAAACTAAGAAATTGTTTTCTAAGTCTGGAGCACCTTTAGATAAATCGGCACTGGTTGAGGGAAACCGGTGCCATGAAAACACTAAAGCAGCTGCGTGGAGCTGTTTAATCCCGACCGAGATTATAATCCCAGTACCGATTTAATATACCTGTGCCTAAAGATGAAAATCCGGTGCTTATATAATTAAAGTTGGGTTGAAAACTTTTCAGCCCAATAAGTATTGGGCGGGAAATAAAATTTTGTATCTGCACCGTTATGAAAATCGGTGCCAAACCGGAATTGACGAAAATTTATATTTCCCACCCAGAAATAGACCAAATTTTTTGGATTTTCCAACCCTAAAAACATTAGCACTGGTACTTCAACACACCTAACCGGTGCTGATTTTCATTTCCACTATTTTGCAATGAGTCGGTCTTTTGAAAGACGGTTTTTCCATAAGTTATGGAAAGACCAAAGTTTGAACAATAAATTTGAAGAAATCAAAATAAAATTTTTGGGTTGTATTAATCGGGTCATAAACCTATCACTTCTAAATGTTGCATAATAAAATTTTAATATTGCAACTAAAACCTTTTACCTTTCTATAATTTCAATGCAACCCCGTCTTTCCATATGCCTATGGAAAGACGGTCTTTCCCAAGACGTTGCCTTTTGCAATATTTAATTTAGGGATAAATACATTTATAGCCCTAACTTTAGGTTGAAAGTACCAATATAACCCAGCTATATCAAAAAGTGCCAATTTAACCCTAACTAATTAATGTATGTGCCAATCTAACTCTAACTTTCAAAAAATTTGTGCCGATGTAGCCAAATTCTCTAACTCCGGCGTTGACCTGTAAAATTTCGGCAATGACAATAAATGAAATGACGAAAATATCCTTTTAGAGAAGAAAAAATTGGATGCATTTATTTAATGAAATCCAACAAAAAAATTTGATATGCAAAATTTTGAAACCCAAATCTTGCGTATACTCCAAACGGATCACAACGACATGACGGACGTCGCCACCAGTCACACGCTCTGGAGGCCGCTAAGCCCACAGCCTCTGGCGGAGTCCCCCTCCCCGCTAAGCCCACATTCTCCGAAGGAGCCCTCTCGTTACTCTGCCCACAACCTCTCGCTCAGCCTAACTCTTCTATCTCGCCTCCGGCGGCCGCGGAGGATCTCTCTGAGCCGCATCTTAGCCTCCGACAGAGCCCAAAATGGCGCAACCCTCTCCCCGCTCAGTTCACAGCCTTCTGCTCAGCCCAACTCTTCCATCTCATCTCCGGCGGCGAATGATCTCTCCGAGCCCCACCACACCCTCCGGCGGAGCTCACACCGGCGCAACCTCCTTCATGCTAAGCCCATAACCTCCCACTTAGTCCAAATCCCGCTCAAAACTCTTCCACCGCGACGACAATGCTGTCTCTGCCCTACCCTTACCCGTAACCTTCCCCCAGACCTGCACCCAGACCAGCCTCATCGCTCCCAGAATCGTCCTGCCCCATCGCTCCCAGAACCCGCCCTCCTCCTCCTCTATCCTCCTCCCTCTCCCCGCTCGCCCTCAGCGTCACTCAGACCCACAGCCGGAAAGGAAATGGAGGACGGAGAGCAGTGGCAAAAATGTATTGGAGGAAGAAAAATGGACAAGGGCGAAAAATGAAATGGAGGAAGAAAAATTGGAAAATAGAATTTGTTTTTTGGCAAGGCTAAAATAGTCTTTTCAATAAAATCTAGGCATCAAACCATTGATTAAAAAGTTAGTGGAGTCAATAGTTATTTTGGCACTTTATGAAATTGCAGGATTATATTGGCACTTTCGACTTAAAGTCGCGGTAATTTTAGCACTTAACTCTTTAATTTAATTCCCTCAATGGGGGAAAATTTTGTCCATTTTTTCTTATATGCAATTGGACTCAATAATATTCAATTCAACATTCAATAGAGCTCGTGTTTCAAAATTGTGTCCGATAGATACCCAAAAACTCTCCGATCATAACTTTGTTAAAATAACACTTTTGACCAAAATTAAATTACACCTTTTTTTGTAGCCAAATAACCCCATATTTTGTATTCTCGGGTTAATATATGTTTTAAAATAGAATGTCATGTTTCAATAGAATTTTGTAAAGTGCTAGTGCATGTCCTAGAGTATCTTACTCTAGAAAACTTAGAAGTTAGGAAGTCCAAACGGGAAGTTTTTTTGTGAGTTATTTCCATCAAATATGCAACATTTTTTTGATTTGTTCTTGGAATTGACATTAGGGTCCCATAATATTGAATTGCATCCGAGCGGAATTGAATTTGGACCTCCGAGTGAAGTTTTTGCCTTTTGCACTTAGGTCCCTCCAAGAATTTTGGAATGACGAAACTTGAAATTGATGATTCAATAGTACAATTGATTATTGTATGATCATAACTACGCTATTATGACTTGATTGGGTAAATGGAACATCCTCAAAACCGATCATAGAAAATAAGTGCAACATGTTCAGAAATTACAGTGTTGCCCAAAACTAAGTTTCACCTTAAGCATTGATTTGAAACGCTTGATTCTTGTTTTTATATCCTAAATAAATGAATTCTAGATAATGGAATTTTTTATTGTATAAATTTCAAAGCAGTAGTACATGACCTAGACTAAATTGTGAAAAAAGTTTTGAAATATTAACGGAAAATCATATTTCTTTACCACCATAAATTTAATTTAAAAGCATGATAATATTTGAAGTAGGGGACAATAATTATATTTCGTATGCAAAATAACATTAGAATTGTTCCAAACCACCACAAACAAAATAATTTGTGAAAAACTACAATATTAGGACAGGGAGGATCAAAATTTATGAATAATATCTAGCAAACGGCTCTTCATCCAACATCTATGCATTTTCTGAGCTGGTCCCAACGTCGCTCTGCCCAACACCCGGGCCTGGATATGTAGGGAAAGGTCCAACTGCTTTCATGGCGTCCGGGAACTGGTGTTGAAAAACCTTACCCATGTGATCACACCAGGACCTTTGATATTGTGATTCCGTCAGCAGACTTTGTACACCCACCTCCAATGTTGCGACTCTAGATTCTAAAGAAGGACCCATATTTTCCTGAGAAATTTTGTAGACAGAGTCTGCTGTAATCTTACCCATTGGTTGTTCGTATATGTCATGCAGATAGTGGGGGACATCAGTTTTTGTGCACAGTTCGGATATGAGGCGACAGAAACCATAAAAACCTGATTTCTCTGCACCCTGTCTCAAAGCGTTCACCATTTGCCTACCTACATTCCATCACAGTTTCTATTTAATGGCGTACAGATGTGTCAGCCTCATACTGTGAACCTCAATGTTTACTGTGACTAGGTCAATTCTGGATGCTACGAAGTGGTACCATCCATTCATCTCGGGCGTGAGGCACTTCTTTGGAATCTTTGTCCAACCTGATTTCACAAGAGAACCGACATCGGTTCTTGGCCTAGTTACCGTCCTCAAGATCTCCCGTCCTGTGGGATCTTTGAAATCCCAACCCGCATCGGTCTTGAAGTGGAATGCAAGAAATTCATCCTTCTAGGGGGAATAGTTGACAACCCGCACAAATCGTTTATGGATTCATCAGTCAATTTCACCATTTTCACCATATATACATTCACTTTTCCTGTTGACTTTATGTTAAAATCATTAATTGTATTTGAAATTTTGAAAAGTTTACACTAGTTAATTGTGAGAGATATTATTTACAGGAAAAATCTAAAATTAGAAATCATGGAAGGAACAATTAATAATTAATCATCAATAAATGAATGACACTTAACACCCTAACATAACATTCGGGAGTTTCTTGAACACTCATCTGTTATAGTGATACATAATTATCAGATTCATGTCACGTTTCCAAAAGTTCACGTTAGTTTTCAGATTAGATCTTTTCAACTTTTCTTTTTCTCTCCTGCAAAAAAAAAAGAGAAAAAAAATAGTTCAGTGAAGCTGAAGGGTAACATAAAACGTTAGAAATTCAAAGGAAAGAGGAAAAGGGGGCATTGCTCATTTCAGAAGCATCCAGACTGCGGTCATATTCGTCCTGTGTCAGTAGTGTTATCGGAAACAATATAATTATGATTTGCAAAAGGGCGAACTTTTCCCGAGACGGTTCAATTCTTCATATCGTTCACCTTTGACTCCCCAATTATTTTTTGAATACTTTTGCCCCCTGAACTAACAAAAGTATTGAATCGTAGCCTTTCCTTCCGGTTAAAGCGACAAGTTCAATAAAAAATGTTAAATTTAGGGGTAAATTAGTAATTTCACATTGGGCGAACGACTTCATGGGCCCTCTAATTCTTCCCATTGTTCACCTTTGTCACTACATTTATTTTTTAAATACTTTTGCCCCCTGAACCAACAAAAGTGCTAAATCGTAGCGCTTTCGTCAAGTCAAAGCGTCAAGTTCAGTCAAAAACGCAAATTGTAAGGGCAAAATAATTATTTTCCATTTTCCCTTCTCTATTTTTCAATTTCAATTTTGTTTTTCTATTTTTCTATTTTTATTTATTTTTCCTTTTTTTTCTGCTTTCCCATTTTCTCTTTCCGGCACCGCTGTCCCATTTTTTTCTTTTGTTTTCACGCACTCCTTGAACAACCTCCACCTTTCCATCGTGACAGTGGCAGGGATGAAGGCCAGACTAGGGTTTGGGTTGGGACGGTGGTGGTGGGGACAGCGGTGGTGGGTCTAGGGTTTGGGCTGGACGGCTGTGTGGTGGCTCTAAACTAGGACGGCGGGGGTTAGAGTTTGGGCTGGGACGACAATGAGGGGGCTTGGGCTGGGACGGTGGTGTGGGGCTCTGGGCTGGCACGACAGTTGCAGGGGAAGAAAAGGCGGAGGTTAGGGTTTGGGCTGGGACGATGGTGTAAGAGCTTGGGCTGAGATGTCGGTGTTGGGGATGAACTAATAGGACGTCAATGCGGTGGTCAAGGCATGGACGGGGGAAGATCGACGGGGTCAGCAGTGGAGGGGGTGAAGCGATATGGATCAACAAGTGGTGGACGTGGGGTGGACGGAGGCGGCATGAGGTCAGCGGGCGGAAGGGTGGAGGGGGATCAACAGCTGAAAGCACCGGTAGTGGACTGGCTGGCGGTGGCGGTAGGCAGAGCTTGGGTAGTGAGGTGGCGGAAGGCAGTGGAGAAATGGGATGAGAAGGAGAAGATAGGTAGGGGTAGGGGTAGGGGTAGGGGTAGGGGTCGGGGGACGGGGAAGGGGTGTGAAAAAAGAAAAAGTGGAAAC
>JAULKM010114944.1:0-12866 GCA_032355605.1 Rubia tinctorum | reverse complement strand
TAAAAACCTTTCCTATTATAAACTCATTCCTCTTTCCGCCATCCTTCACCCCCACCACCTGAAACCCTTGTTCCCACCACCATTCCGCCCCAAAAATTTCCCATTTCAGCCCTCAAAATCACCCAAAATTCCCATCACTACCCTTCTACAAACACCCGTATCGGAGGCCCAAAATTCCCCCAGCTACGCTGAAGAAGGTTGCACATAAATTCAATGAGGTAGCGAAGAACTCTGCCTAAGCCAACTTTGGCGAGGGAGGACTTGCGGCGGATGAGCGACGATTGGTGAGAGTCCTCAGAGAGGGAGGAAGAGAGGCCTGGACTGATATTGGTGCGGTGTATTTGGTAGACGTGGGAGGTGGAGAAGATGGTGGAGGCGGAGGAAGGTGGCTGGGAGTCAGAGTCGGTGTCGAAGGAGTGAGCGGAGGTGACTGTGGAGGGCCAAACGGCGTAGCTCTTGTTGAGCTGTAGTGGTGGGTGGTGGTGGTCGAGTGGGTCTAGGAAGCTTAGAAGGTGGAGGGCGGTGGCGCGTGAGCGGGAGGGAGAGGAAGGCATGGAGGAGAGAAGGCGGAACGGGGTTGTAGTTAAATTAAAAAATTGGAGGGGATGGGTTGTAATTAAAATGAAAAAGGGGCTTAGTTGTAATTAGAAAAAGTAGGGGTTGGGTTTGTTAATAAAAAGGATGAAAAGTCATTTTTACCCTCAATTAACGGAAGGAACTTTAAAGTTAGCACTCTGACCTGACGAAATGACCACGATTCAGTAATTTTGTAAGTTGAGGGACCAAATTATTATTTTTTAAAGTTAAGGGGCCAACGACGAACAATCGTGACAGTTAAAGGCCAGCGGAAGTCATTTGGCTCTTATTAAAAACTACTTGTTATGACGAATTCAACAATATATTGAGAATACCGTTGCTCATATATCTATTCAAATATGCAGTGAAATTTTGATAGAGAATAGTGCTAGAAAAATAAATACTCCCGGAATTTTTTTCATGGTCTTCAAGAAACATGTTTGACCGTTAATATATTTAACTACGTACAATAACGATAAATAAAAATTTTATATTTAGTAACTACTTACTACGATGAATTCAACAATATCACATACGATAGTATTATTATGTTGTTAAAGTTTGACTGTGTTGACTGTCAAATAGTAAGTGTGCAGTTTAGTCTGAGACAGAGGGAGTAGGTAATTTAGGCTGGGACGGAGGAAGTAGTATGATTACATATTCATCAATCCAATCTGTCCAAGCAGGACTGGTCCTAGATATTTGGGGGCGTGAAGCAAATTATAAAAAATAAACCCTATATAATTGAAATATTTTTACTTCTTATTATATTTTTAATATGGGGACCTTTTATTTTTTTATTATAATTTAAAATATATAATTATAAAATATATTTTCTGAGTATACTGTATATGAAATAGGGCAGTTTATTTCTTTTATCAAATGGGGTCTGAGGCCTCGGTATTAGGACCTCTGTGCAAAAGGATGGATATCAAAAGAACAAGGAAGAAATTCAATATAAGTGGCCCTCACCTCGAGTTAGACGTGGTCAGACCTCCATTAAGCACATGATATCCATATACATCAATTTGATCTATAGCAGTCTTCTAACACCGATCATATTACTTTCTAAACCAGCTAGATACAGATGCACACAGAGCAGCCCAATCGATCTCATTTCATCAAAAACATATTGGCAAACTCTTCCCACTAGATATGAGACAATCTAAAGTGCGAGATAAATTTCTCTTTTAGAATTACAGTCCCTCCATGTCTCTGAGTCACTGATGGTACTAATACTCTTATTAGCTGTGTGCTACAATATAGATTGATTCAATATTAGTTTCCATGTAGACCTTGGATCAATATTCACATTATCAAAGATTTTTCTATTCCTACCCTTCAACAATTCCCAACAAATGAGCATATGTAAGTTTATTAAAAATATATTTTTAAAATTTTAGAAACCCTTTCATCAGTCATCCAAAAGAAATGTAATTTTAAAAAAAATGTATTTATAAAATAACTTTAAAATACGATATAGTCACTAGTTATACTATATAAAATACACCATATCAAAGTACAACCCATTTGTTTCTTTAGATATCCTATGAAGATGGCATTTAACAGATTCGGTGCAAACTAATAGGAAAACCTAGTTTCACACATGTTTCACAACCCCAAATCTTAAGATAAACTCCTTTTAAGGAATCCTTTCTTCCACATCCCACACAATGTCTTTCCTACCACTTTTAACAACACCCAGTTCAGTGTGAACACTACCCTTAAGAAGAGCATGTACCTCGTAAGAAAAAATGGAAGATTGGCTTGGTCTATCATTGAACTAACAATATCCAATAAAATATTATTTCTCCTTACAGAAGCACCAATTCTTTGCATTATTCCTACAAGATTCAACAACGAAAGAATGTCACACTGTTTCAGATGATCAACAAATTCCTGACTCAACTATTCACCACCTTAATACAATCGAAGTGCTTTAATTTCTTACCAAGTTGATTCTAAACTTCATTCAGGAAGTCCTTAAGTTTCTCAAAGAAAACATACTTTCCTCCCATCAATCAGATAACTAAGTGTACTCAAATTTCCAGTGAAACTAATGAAGTAATTAATCCATCACTTGCAGTTGAGCACATTGATCTATAAACAAATATGTGTATATGGCCCAATAGCTCACTTGTTCTATCACAAATCACCATGAAAGTTGATTTTATCATTTCACCTACACAATATTTCCACGTCTCAATCGGCTCCTGGTCAAATGATTCCACAGTTTCCTCCCACTGTAGTCACATCATGTGTTTGATTTTAATGTAGCCTAATTGATTATTCAAGAGGTACATCAAACTAAAATATTTGTTTTTATCACTTTTGATGTTTACATTATAAACCTATTCATAAATATTGAACAAATAATGACCATTGTCCAGTTTTTCAAAACCACAATACATCCATTTAAAATGGAATAACCATTGCTCCCCATTACAATGAAAATTTTCTATGTCCAATACAGAAATGGTGGATGTGTTGTTGTAATACTCGAATGAAAATAACTATTATATGATACAGTGTAAACTCAAAAGAGCATAGATAAGGTGTAAGTTCATATAGTCAATGCATCAACCCTTGTTTCATTTCCATCATGTAGGTGTCCTCTGATTAAATTTAAATTCTACTTTGATCTCTCCGCATTTTGAAATTGTGAGAAAAAACACATTCGATATCCAATACCCATTCGTAGAGTAAGTGTCGGACATTTTGTATAATGTATATACTGCAATCTCAACTACACTCTCATTATCTTTTTCCACTAAGAACTATGGCAGTATCTTTTCAAATGGCATGTGCCATTGCAGTAGAAAGTTTAAAATTATTAGACTTTACAATTTTGTACTTCATATCAGTAGGTTGGGTCTTAGACGCATGGGTATTATGGTTACCCTTACTCTATCCCATTTCTTCCCGCTTCCATTTATTATTCAAATTCCCTTCCTTTCTGCACCAATAGAAATTCGTTCTTGGTTGTAATTTAGACACTTGACAATTTCAAACATCTTATGCATCACATTCAAAGTCTTTTCTTTTCACTTGAATGGATCTTAACCATCATGAAGTGAATAGAGAATGATAGCAATGACCAACTCTTAGCCATAGAAAAATGAAGTATCTTCATGATCAAATAATTCAATCATTTTTTACATATGAGATCCCACTAACTTTTCTTTATTGACTTAAAATCAAGAATGGTCTTAAGGGTCTCAAACCTCTCAACAATGGTCTGTTCCTTAATCATATCTCAGATCTCTTGGTTGATGTTGTAAGTATCCGATTTCATAATTTTCCTTGCAATTTTGTACTAATACTATTCAACACAAGACACTTGACACCTAGGACATGCTACTTCTTTTCTTGCATTATAACTACACTCAAGTTCCTTTGTCAAACTAATACCGATCAATTCCTTCACAGGATCGAACGTTGATAAGGAAAGTTGTTGTTTATTTGTTGTCAAATATGATTAGTAAAATATAAATAAATGCAATAAAAAAATTTAACAGAATAACTAGAAGAAAAGTATAGAAGAAATATTATAATTTCCACATTTTATTTCTATCTAAATTAGTCCCATGAATTAAATGATTCCAAAGACTCTCAAAATATCAAGGTATTAAGTATGTTTGGACTTATCTCAGTTTCTTTAATTTTAGGTAAGAAATCTCATATCTAATAGTATGCAATACTACTCTTTGTCAATAGGGTACATCCAATGTACTAAACCTCTCCTTTTTGCCTCGAAAATTGAGGACCCCTTAATAATATTAACAAACAAACTAAAACTAACATGTAAACCCATTTAACTAGGTTTGCCCACATTTGTCCCAAGATTAGAAGCGTCATTATCGCGAATTTAATGGGTATTCTTATTTTGGAAAGGCAAATGTTACTCATTATAGCTTTTACGACCTAGGTTCATTATATTGGTTTGATCATTAGTGAACTAATTACATAATCATTCCACGCACATAAACTATCACATGCATTTTTAATATGACGCAATAAATAAATGCATTTTAAGTTATCAGAGTATTGCTCCCTAATTTTGACAAATTTTCACATTGCATGTTGGATCCCCTCCTTCGATCTTCTCATCCACTTGCAATATATTTCAATTTAAAATTATAATTGAAAATAAATTTACATAATAAAGATAAACTGTATGCAGATCGTATTTAAATTAATATACTCAATAAACGGTACGCAAACTGTATTTAAACATCAAGTTGAACCATATTAGTCATTGATAACCATAAGATGAATCCAATTCATACATTTCATTTTGCCATTAACTCTAAAGTGAATGACACAATATAAATTGCGTAATACTCCCCCAGTCCCGCCAAAAATGGCGGAGTCGCTTATGACTCGCTCTTTAATGCAAGATGATGTGGCAGGGCATAAGTGTGGAAAAGTAAGTATATTTTGGAAAATATGTGGGTACAGTCTGAAAGTTATTGAATCTAAAGAAGATATTGTGGATATTTAACAACATATTATTTGCTATTTTGGGTAATTTTTAAACTATCTTATTTTTACCGGGACGAACGAAAAAAGAAATTGTGACATTTTTGTAGGGACAGAGGAAGTGTAGGATATCAAAATTACACAATAAATCATGTAGTTAATAATATAATATAATTAATATAATCAACTTCCACAAATTATTAACTTTAATTACTATTAATTTAACAATTTTAAAATATAAATTTTTGCATAATGTGTACAGTATATGCTATCATGATAAATTCTCCAAATTTTATTTTAAAATAATCAAGTTAATATATTTTAAAATTATTATCCTTAATTATTATTCAGTACCATACTTTAATAATTGGGGTAAATGTTTTCCTAACCTTAACTTTAGGTTGAAAGTGCAATTATAACCCTGTAAAACCAAAAAGTGTCCAACTAACCCTAATTTTAAGATGAATTGCGCCGATATAATTTTCAGGCCACATTCCGGCATTGACTCACAAATTGGACCGTTGATTGGACCCAAAATGACAAAATGACCTCGGCCATTTCAACTTAATTTTTTCCCATTTTACCCGCCATGTTACCGCCAGCCGCCGCCACTCTCCACCCACCCCAACCACCACAACAACCACCTATGCCACCACACCTCTACCACCAACACCAATACCAGCCACCACCTCCGCCACCACCAACCACCACATCACGACTTCTTACAGCCAGCTACCACCGCCAACCACCATGCTCCCGTAGTGGCTCTTGATGGAGATGCCAAGATGACTACCACCATAAATGAAAACATTCCACGACTTGATCAAACATTCAAGGGTTATGTTCGAGATACTCTAAGTGACATGACTGGGCATATGACAAGGTCAAGAACGTAGGTTAGAGGTGCGACATTGAATGTTTTGATAGATCAACTTTATGATGAAGAACTCAAGAATAAATCGGCTAGGGTTTGGATTAATTATTCAAGCTTGTCGATTAATCGAAAACATTGTGAATAACATTATACTCTTTTTTCCCACTTGGTTTTTAACAAGGTAATGTGATCTTTGTAAAATATTGTAACATTATTTTATTTTGGTCCATAGCTCGGCCATGTGGGCTTTTGAAGAGCTATTTTCGAAATTCAGTATGTTATTTTCGACCCAGTTCATTAGGGTTTTGAAAATATTGTGTTTTATTCTGATTAGACTTAGATTTGGAAAGATTAGATAAGGTGATATTCTTCAAGGTTTCTTGGAGAAGAATTCGAGTAGATTACATTTATTTTTAGGAGTTCTAGTTAGATATGGTTTTAGCTTCTTAAAACTGTCATAAGTTGATTCAGTTTCCAATTGTAATTAGAGTTTTTTGGGCGAGATTATCCCTGTAAATAGAGGGATATGGCCGAGACTCTCCTCACCTTTTATCAATCATGTATTTAGAATGTTGAGATTATTCTCAGTGCTTGCGAACTTTCTTCATTGTTACTTAATCCTGCGGGTTAATTAAGTATCAATAACCTTGTGAACTAATCATGCAGGCTAGTTAGTGAGCAAGTCGAGATTGAGAGTACCCCGAGGGCTAGACTTTTGCATTTTGCGCAGTCAAATAGAGGGTTTGCAAAATTCCTTCATTTGATAAAAAATTTAAATTCTACAATCTAGAGTTTTCGCAAGGAGATTCATATAAGTTCCTCCATTTCGTAACCTTGATATCCACACACAAACACAGACCCAAACCCAAACCGTACCACCACACATTCTCCACCGCCTATTTCTCGACCACATCCACAGCCAACCCAGAAACGATCCCACCCCTTACCTCCCCCCATACCACCACCTCACTCCACCCGCCAATATCCCAGCCCACCCCGTAACCACCCAGTTCACCACCCCAAGCGGCAATGGAGACCTTGAATTGGCAATCCTCAATTTTCTCCACCGTGGGAAGAAAATTTGCTTCGCCTCAATTTGCTCCGTCGCGGGAAGAAGATGTGTATGCCCTAACTTAACGACACTGAGAAGCTCCATCAGCAGCTAGTGTCCCCTGCAGCCGCAAAGTCGTCAAGTTCCTCCGCTGTCACCTGCTCATTTTCTCCGTCTACCGCCACGTTGATGACAAAATGTTGCTAGGATTTACCGATTTTGCAAAAATTGATCCTCAAAGAGTGGAAGATCATGGAGGAAATGGAGTCCCGTGGAGTGGATCGATTTGTTCCACGATAAAATTGATTTGTTCCACCTTGATTTGCTCTACAGAGGTTGCCCCTGAGCGCCAATTGGAAGAAGAATTAGGGTAACTGGAGGGGTAGCAGCGCAGGAGTGGTTGTGGTGACTGGAGAGAGGGTGGCAGAGTGGAAGAAGAAAAAAGCTAGCGGTTGCGAGAAGAAGAATGGAGCGACGGAATGAGTGGAAGAAGAAATGCGTATTATAATTCTTTTTTCTTTTTAAAGCCTGGGTTATATTGACATTTCAATAAAATTCGGCCTCCGGCCTTGAAAATTGAAGTCAACGGATCACAGGGTTATATTGGCTCGTACATCATAAAGTTAGGGTTATTTTGGCACTTTCTCATTTTACAGGTTAATATTGGCACTTTCACCTCAAAGTGAGTGTTATTTTAGCACTTTACTCTTAATAATTTCAAATTACGATATAAAATAAATATAATAGCTATCTTACATACAAAATTAATTAAGTCAACCAATTTTTAAAATTACTTACCTTAATTATTGGTCACTAACATTTTATAGTCAATTAAAAAAATAATTACATTTCTACAATAAAGTGCATCCAAAGCCTTAATTAATAGAAACAATTGTGTTCATAATTTATTTTTGCGTATCGAGTCCCTTAATTAATAAAGATAATTGTGTTCATGTTTTTTGTAAACTCCCAAAAAGTACTCTAATTCAAAATAGATTGTTATTACATAAATATTTCTTTTTTTATTGGACAGGCCCGCACTAAAACAAGGACCGAGCCAGTTAGTCCGATTCATATGAGACCATAACCAGATCAAAGAAGCAGATCTGGGTCGTAAACGGTAGGCCCAAATCAGGGTCTTCCTGCCAGCATCGGTGCATCAACCCACATTCCAGCATTAACCAAGACTCATATAGCCTTCTTGTTGTCGCTCTCTCAAAATGTCGATGACGGTGAACGGTTGTTTACAAAAAAACAAAAATATTTTGAGTGAATAAATCAAATACAATCATCTAATGATATATTCCGTCCGTCCCACCAGTTTTGGTTTTTTTTTTTTCAACTTTCTCAGAACATGTTTGACCATCAATAATTTAAATTACGGATATTAATGGTATATTAAAATTTAATATTCTGAAACTACGTAAATATAGGAGTCTAATAACATATCACATGATGATATTATAGTCCATATAGTAATTGAAATTTATGGTTAAACATGGTCTGACAAAGTTGACCAAAAAATAGGCCAAAACTGGTGGGACGGGGGAGAATTTGATTAGAACGTGGACATCAAATCTAAATATCAAACTATGTAAATCTCACTCACATACACATAAATTAAATTAAAGCAAGCAAGAGACTCTAATACTACAATTAAAACATGAAAGAGTAGAATATCAAATATATAATCATAGATTTTATGCATGTAATTAATTTAAATTAATCCATGAGTTTAGATTACCTATGAAACTGTTTTATCAGTAGTTCCAATCAACAACATTGAGGTGAATCCCATTTTGATCCCTCTATATGTATTCACAAATCACAATCAGATCGCCTACACTGATTTCAGCTAAGAACATCGATCAACAATCAAATAACTCATCTTTCTTCTTCGCTTTCAGGATGAGGTTGGTTTTATGAGAATGGTAAGATTTTGGTTTCTTTCTTTCCAGCCTTCTAGGGTTCCAATAATTATTAAACTACTTATTCTTGTAAAATATACTACCTTCAACCCAACAAAAATGGCAGAATTACTTTTGGTTCATTTTATCATGCAAACTGATGTGGTAGGGAATAATTGTTAAAAATTAGGGATATTAGGAAAGTAGTGGATCCAGTCTAAAAGTTGTTAAAGAAGACACTGTGAGAATTTAACAACATTTTTTTTACCATTCTGAGTAATTTTCAAATCATGCCATTTTTGTTGGGATAAATGAAAAAGGAAATTATGTCATTTTTGTTGGGACGAAGGGAGTATATTTTTTTTTACAGAATAATCAGAACTCAGAGAATCTTAATCCAATTTAATTTGGACCGGAGCCAATTAGACTTTATGAGTTCTAAACTCAGTTCTCATTTTAAATACCGGGGGACTCCTAGCTCAATCATAATTTCTTTTATCCAAATCCATGCTTTGTGTATGACAATATATGTTCAATCATAATAAGATACAAGTGCATTACAATCGATGCCATCAAATCGAAAGGGGTTTCCAGTTAAATATTTCGATCACTCAAAATAATTAAATTAATTATCTCAGTAATTAATCCTCCAACTATATCCTTGATGGAAAAAAATCCTCCAACTATTTGAGGAAAATGTGCACCGACATGAAGGACATTAATCCAACATAATATAATGAAATATGAACGTTGGAGCTTCTTGAAATGAAATGCAATAATATAATGCAAAATGAATGTTGGAGCTTGTAGTGTGCTTGTGATATGTTGTATTTGATATAGCACAACTTGTAATTATCAGCCTGGTTTAGAGGATGTTCCGACATATATTGTATGCAATTATGTAATCCAATACTGAGGCGTAGAATTGAAGAAATATGAGGATTTATACCAGAACTGAAGATTTGAAAAAGAAGACCAAAGTTAATTTACAATCGCGGAATTGCTCGGAACATGAGTTTCTTTGCATCGGAATTCTACTACCACGAAAACATGAGCCGCAACCGCGAATCCACTAGCCACAACCACAGAAAAGTTATTGAAGGGTAGGATTTGATTTCACAAATCCGAGATTGCGAATCCACAACCATGATTGAGGAAATGTCGTTGTTTGCTGATTAATTAGTTTCCTATTCTAATTCTAATAATAATTACTCCCTCCGTACCATCAGTTTTGCCCTATTTTTTGGTCAACTTTCTCAGACTATGTTTGACCATCAATAACTTTAATTACGAATATTAATGGTACATTAAAATTTGATATTCTGAAACTATGTAAACATAAGAGTCTAACAATATCTCACATGATGATATTAGAGTCTATATAGTAATTGAAAGTTATGCTCAAACATGGTTTGAGAAAGTTGACCAAAAAATAGGTCAAAACTGGTGGGACGGAGGGAGTAGGTTATTTCATAGGATATTTTCCTCAATTTTTTATTTTTGTGTATTTAAACTTTGTTTGGACCTAGGTTTTCAGAATTCAAGTTTCTATCTTTCATTAGATCTAGTTCATTTTCTTTTTCCCCCCTGAAAACTATGAAGAACTAATCTTCTTTTGTTTCATCTGAAGATTGAAACTATCGCTGATTTGGTTATGACATTCTGAACTCTTGTTCCATTTCCTATTTGTTGTATTATTTTTCTTGTTTTTAACTTTATTGGATCTTGTAGAATTATACCATATAACCATCAGGTTAATTGATATTATTGTTAAATGTATGTACTTGGACTAATAAATCTGAAGTAGCAATTCATAATTTACATGATTGTATTGTTATGTCGAATGTTTATTGTGAAAGAGAATTAATTTCATGTTAATATTATTTTATGATTATGGTTATTATTTCATGTATCTTACTTAATTCCTATATACTATTAATTGAGTCTTGATGGTTTTGGAATTATTTTAATAGTAAGCATTATCAGAATTGGTTGACTGGTATTTATATCTGGTCAGAATAGGAACAACAATAGATTTGAATGAACTTGAGATATTTGTGATCAATCTTTGATTATAATGTGTGGATATTTTTTAGGTGAAGAGCTTTTCAAATCTTGTTTACAAAGATATTTTATAATTCTTTTTTTGATTAGTTATTAATTGATAAATCATTCAAACTCCCCCTTTCATTCGTTAGTTACTTGGAAAAATAGTTTTGATTTCTTAGAAATATAATTCCATTATTCCTTTGGTTCTACCTTTACTTTCTTATTATATTGTGTTTTAGCTGTTTAAGGAATTTATTTTGATAAGGGAATAACGACTAAAAAACATCCTTTCAGAGCTGGCGCCATTGTCGGAGAATTGACAAAATTTTGTATGTGTTTTTTTTTACTAACTATTTGTGTGAACATGTAATGGTTCACACCCATGCTACTAATATACCTCTTGTGATTCTTTATCTAGAAATTGAGCCAACACTTTCTAACATTCATAAGATTTGAAAAATGGTTAAACAATAAGTCGGGATGGATGATCGGACGTTGAGAGATTTAACTGCTCCTAACTTGGAGGAATGACCATTTTCCGTTCAATTTCATGAATGGGTTGAATGAGTGAATTTTGAGTTGCAATCTGGCTTGATTCACTTTCTTCCTATTTTTCATGTTTTGAATGGAGAAGATCCCAACAAATATCTTGCTGAAATTCATGTCATCTTCACGAGCATGACATCGAAAGGAGTTATTGAGGATCAAATCAAGTTGAGGGTATTTCTGTTATGTTTGAAGGATTAGGTCAATGATTGGTTCTACAATTTGGCACCAAACACTATTACCACTAGGGAAAAAATAAAGCGGGGTTTCCTTAACAAATATTTCCCTCTACGAAGTTGAACAACTTGAAGAAAATCATCAGCAACATCGAGCAACAGGCTAATGAGGATTTGTAGGTAGGGGTGGCCTTCGGGTCGGTTTAAGGGGTTTTCGGTTTATTTGGTTCAGTTTGCCCCTTGAAAGCCCAAAATCGATCTGAATAACCCAGATTATCCGAACCAAATTCAGAATTTGGTTTGGAACCAAATTAAACCCAAATAAACCGAATTGAGTGTTATTTTTTAAAAAATAATTACTAAAATTGTATAAAATAATTTAAAATTAAATAAAATTATGTAATCTAATTTCTACATCATCAAAATCAAGTTTTTAAAATAAAATTCTAACAAGTACAATACAAATTCAACCATAAAAATTTTAACATTGCATTTAAGATTAAAGAAAAAATAGTTCGTTTTAATATTCATCTTCAAAAGCTCCACATTCTTTAAGCCTTCAAGCACTCCACATTCACATTCACCTTCAAGCACTCCACAAATTTACTTAGGGTAACTTGTATTATTTATTTATTTCCTCAAACTTAATTAGGTTTTAGAGTTTGGGGATAATTTTTTAAATACAAATATTGGTCCTCCAACTTAAATTTATTTATAAATATAAGTTTGTTTTTAAAAATTAATTATTATATATATACATATATTTAATTTATTTAATTAATTACAATTCGGCATTCGGTTGGAGTTTTGGTTTGAGTTTTAATATCCAAAACCGATCCAAAAACCATATTTAGAATTCGATTTATTCAATTCAGATATCAAAAAATTGTGTATTAAACTCGGTTCAGGTTATTTGAATTTGGATAATTTAGTTTTCGGTTTGATTTTTGATTTTTTGTCCACCCTTATTTGTAGGAGTACTATGAGCGCTTCAAGCGGCTGATCTCGGTTGGGTTGTGAAGAAAAGTGTGTCACTGAAATCAAGTAGTGAAGAACTCCTCTCTAAAAAGAATTCTCTCCCACTTCTCTCTAAAAAAGAAAACCCTAGCAGACCATAACTAGGGGGCGCCACCGCCGCCGACCACCACACCAGCCCCCCCCCCCATTCTCACCCTCCCCAAAACCCCAAACACCCTCGCTCCCAT
>JAULKM010114936.1:0-22134 GCA_032355605.1 Rubia tinctorum | reverse complement strand
AAAATAATGGAGACATAGAGAAACTGTTCATGATCTGAGAGAAGAGATATGGTAATGTTACTTCTCCAAAACAGCCAGATTTTATTATTTGAGGCAGGCAAGCAGTGATCATAGTGTAACAATTTTTTATAGCAATCAATTTCAGAGTTAGCATGCATTGGTTCAATTAAGCACAGAAAATCGAATTTGAATGTGGCAACCAAAGTAGATAGTCTTTTCATGGAGGTGCCCATTCCTCTCAGATTCCAAACCAGTAGCTTCATTTTAATTGTATTAATCATGGAAAACATCAGAAGAGCTTTTTGATCTAGTCATAATCCTATTGAGCTGAGTTAAATAGCTCGGATTCTGAGATTTAAATGAGGATTGATCATGTATATCCTTTTTAGGACGTCCTAATTTTTTTGGTGGTGCTGTGAGAGTACTTACCAAACTTACCTCACTTGCCTCTGCTGTTAAGGTTATCTCAACCGGAGTTTCCATTGATTCTTCTATTTGGTCTTTCTCAGACAGAGGCTGAGAATCCTCCATTAGATCACTGTTAGCTTCATCTGAGTCCTGATCAGGAACATCTTTGAGTGGCAGGAACCTGTTCTGGAATGATCTCTGCTGAGAATGAAAAAACCTTTTAGGATTAAAAATTGAGCTAATAGGAGAGTGAAGTTTACCTGTCTTGAGTAGAATGTCATCCTTAGCATATCTTTTGGCTTTTCTCTTTGTAGAGACAAAATGATTTGCAGGAGATGGCATAGCCTCAAGGAACAGAACTGGTGACTCTGCATTAATCTCTATCACAGGGGATACATTCACTGGTTTATCATTATGGATATTTGTCAGAGTAGTGTTTGCCACATTCACAGGATCCTGAATTTCATCCTGAGGCAGTGCCTCGTTTGTTGTCACATCTGTATTGACCTGATTGAGAGTATCTACAGGATACTTTTGAGTTACAGGTACGAAGTAGATATCATGAGCATCAGCTTTTCTTCCTGTCTTTGATGGTCCGGATCGGGTCGGTGATGGTGATTCCTAACAATGAACTGGAGCCTTTCCTTTGTCTCGTGGTTGAGGCTCAAACTGTGTGACCTCAGCCTCTGTTGGTTGTAAAGACTGAGGGGTGTCCTTCCTTTTCCATATCTCCTCTGGTTTTGACTGTTGCCTCCCCCCTTTTGGTTTTGGTTGATCTATACTCTCGGTGGGAGGTAGTAGCTTTGAGTTTCTACAGTTTGACCGATGGTGGCCAAGGATCTTGCATTCAGAGCAGTAATGGGGTGGATCCTCAAGTATGACATTGTAGTATTTGTGTTTCTTCAGGGTTCCAAGCCTTACTCTTGATGGTAGTGGTTTACGAAGGTCAAATTCCACACACATCCTTACTGTGGATGGTCTAGAGAGGTTCTCTGTTGGAGTATCAGCATATAGAAATTTTCCCAAAGATTCTCCAATTCCTACAATTGCATCAGGGTGGAAGAAGTGAGTTGGTGGTAGCTCAACGCTGATCCAAATCGGAGCAAAAGGTGGTTCCTCGTCGAGGTCGAAGTCCTTTGTCCACTTTAAGACCCTCATCGTAACCCCGCCAAGGTTCCAAGTGTATCTGCTCCAGCAACGACGCATATCTTCAATGCAATCAAAAGTAATTCTAACATGTCTTGCATTAAGGGCTGTAATCTTGAAATCTCCCAGGAAACCTATCGTCTGGAATTGTTACCGGAGGAAGGGAAGCGTAGGGCGACCACGAGTGAATTTCCCGATGAGAGCATCCTTGAAAGGCTCTGCAATTAGGTCGATTTCTTCATCAGTGAAAAAACAGCACGACTCTCCTTTGTATGTTAGCAAGGGTTTAAGATTGAGTTTCTTCATTTTGGGATTAGATTTGCTATCGGAGGGGGGCTTAGATTTGAGGCAATCCGCGTAGCCCAGTGGCGGGCTACCTCCAGAGGGAGGAGCCGCCATAGTGAGCTAAGTGAATTGGTTTCGGTGTGGAGAACGAGGAGAACCGTTACGGTGGAAATAGCCATTACGGTGGTGGATGGTGGTTATGGGAAGAAGTGAGGAAGATGATGTTGACTTGTAGAGAGAGGTTGGAGCATTTTTTGCGGTTTGGTTCAGTTGTGGAAGGTTCAGTTGTGGAAGAAGATTCATTTAGTGAGCCATAATCTAAGGCAATCGAAATCTAAGGCCATCATCATTATATTTGAATAAATATGATAAATCACCATGAGATATATCTGTAACAAAAGGTAACTTTTATAATTATTTAGACATTTGCCCCAAATTCTCTTGATAACTATATATTGTTAAAGCACAATAATTGCACATACATGCCTTTTGAGTCCAAATTGTGCCATAAATGTACAAAACTTAGCAAAATTTTAAAATTTGAAAACGTCAATGTCATGGATGTTTGGGAATCCATGCATTTAAGGAGAAAAAAAATAAAGAGAAACATGACATCCTAAAATATTAGGATAACTTGTCTTTCGTTTATCCATTAATCCCCCAAAATACTTGTACACCCAACATAATCCGTATTAGCATATGATTATTTTTCTACCCCTTCCAGAACATTTGCTTTTCACAACCACCATATTCCGGAACAATTAAATTAACTCATAAGAAATTTAATGTGTTTATTAGATCTCCTAAAATCCTTTAAAACCAAGGAGTTGTAGTATCTTCGGTCTAATTCTCCATGAGCTTCTTCTTTCCACTAACCCACTGTTACTCCATTTTCCCTACTAAAATTCACCCTAAAGGTATGATCCTCACCAACACCCACAATGTTGAAGTCCAAAAAAACCCCAATTGAAGCTCCTTGCATGCCTCAATTGCAATATACACGGATGCGAAAACCTAAACTTTTTATATGATGTCTAATGGATAGTATTAATTATTAAAATGAATTTCTCTGTATAATCATAGCTTTGAGGAAAATATTGTACAACTTAAAGGAGAAGGCAAATGATGAAAGGATAAACCATATATTAAAGATAATCCAATCGCTCTTGGCCAAAACTATACGTTTAAGATATATTATATATGAAAGATTTTTTCGTGAAGGAAGTGGAAATAGAAAAATTTTACCACTAGAAAATTTTATATTTACTGCCATTATTATAATAAAATAATATATATATATATGGAAACGTGTTTAGTTTTATTCTAAATTCAGCATGAATTTTAGCACATTTTTTGCACAATGTTCAAACTCATGCTTTTGGCAACATATCAGCCTTGAATGTGCTAACTTTTGTGCATTTAAAAATGTGTAAATTAGATTTGTCTTACCCAAAAAAATATTTATGAGGGAGAGAACTTTAACATTGATAAAGTAGATTCATAACCACCAAAGCACAATAATGGCACGTCCCATTATTTATATTAGTTAAATACAAAATATACACCCTAGTTTTTTTGTAATTAGATGCAAATTATTTTCACATATATTAAAGAATGAAGAGTTTTTGTAGGTTAGTAACATGTTAATTCATTTTGATGTTTTTCAAATATCAAGTATTTCCTTTAATATGAACCTATATAGCATTTAAGTCATTTTTAAGAAAAAGAATTTATCTTGGAATTAAAAGTACAGATGCTTGCCCAAGGCTTGTCTAATCGTTTTAATGACATTATATCTATACAATGTATGATGGGAATTAATGCAGACGTTGTTCCTAGTCCACTCGTAAAGGGCTATTGTGATTGGAATATTTTTTGTAGCTAGGTACATTAAGGAGAGAAAACCCATTCAGGTAAACACTGAAATGGAAAATGAAGTAAGGAAATCACCATATTAGGAGCTTTAAAATTTGTTCCAAAGCCCGATACTTGTCTAGATTATTTTGCATATGCTCTAGAGACTTAAGATGCAATAAATGGCACAAAAGTTTGCAACCCTTTTGATAACGAAGATGGTACAGTTGTGGAAGAAGATTCAGTAAGTGAGCCACAGTCTAAGGCAACCGAAATCTAAGGCTATCGTCATTATCTTTGAATCAATGTGATAAAACACCAAGAGATTTATCGGCAACAAAAAGTAACTTTTATAATAATTAAAAACATTTCCCAAGTTCTCTTGATACCTATATATTGTTAAAGCACAATAATTGTAAACACACGCCTTTTTAGTCCAAATTTGTCCATAAAATGCACAAAACTTAGCAATTTTTTAATATTTGAAACCGTCAATGACATGGATATTTGGGAATCCATGCCTTAAAGGAGAAAATAGAAGGAGAAATATAACATCCTGAACTATTACGATAGCTCATAATAAATATATTGTCTTATATATATATATATATATATATATATCCATTAATCCCCCAAAATACTTGTAAACCGAACATAATCCTTATTATCATATGTGTACCCACTCCACAAAATATGCTTTTCACAACCACCTTTATTCTGAAAATTTTAAATAGCTATTAAGAAATTGAATGTGTTTAGTAGAGCTCCTTAAATTCCTTAAAACCACGGAGGTGTAGAATTTGTAATGTTAGAGTATTGTTGGTTTAATCCCCTATACGCTCCATGAGCTTCTTCATTCTACTATCTCACAACATATCCCCTTTCTCTACTGAAATTAACCCTAAAGGTCCGATTCTCACTAGGACCCACCACGTTGAAGTACAACAAACCCTAATTGAATCTCCTTGCATGCCTCGATTGCAGTATGCCCGCAAAAACCCAAACTTGTTATATGACGTATAATGGATGGTACTGAGTAAAAAAAGAATTTCTCGGTATGATCATTGTTTTGAGGAAAATATTGTATGACTTAAAGGCGGGTGTGAATGATGAAAGGAGAAACTATAAAGTAAGGATAATCCCACATATAAAAGATTTTTACGACTGATTTTTTTATATTTATTTCCATTGATATAATAAACTATATAGTTATCAAGACATGTTTATTTTTTTTAAAATTTATGCATGAATATTTGCACATTTTTTTGCATGGTTTTTAAACTCATGCTTTTGGCCACATATTAGTATTGGATGTGCTAAGTTTAGTACATTTAGAAATGTGTAAATTATATTTGTCTTGCCCAAGAAAAAGATTAACATTGAAGAGAAGTTTAACATTCATTTAGTAGATTCATAATCAACTAAGAAAAATAATGGCACATCACATTATTTATAATAATGAAATACAAAACATACACTTAGCCCCTTTTTTTTAAAAAAAATCTTTGGTTTATGGCAATTCGATGAAAATTATACTTATATATTAAAGAATATTAGTTCCGTAGGTTTATCATATGTCATGTAGAGGTTTATCATAAATCAAGTAGTGCTTCCTTTAAATATAAGCACATATAGCCAATAACTAGTTTCGAAGACAGTATTTATCTTGGAATTTAAAGCGTTTTTGCTCAAGACTCGCACAAGGCACGTTTGATAGTTTTAGTGACATTATATCTAAAAAGTGCGATAGGTATTCAAAACAAAAGTGTGATGGGAATTCATGTAGACGTTGTTCCTAGTTCCACACGTAAACAGCTAATGCGTGTGGAAGGTTGTTTGTAGTTGGGTACATTGAGGAGAGAAAACTCATCTGGTTAACTTTGAAATGGAAAATGGAGCGGCGGAGATTGTTGTAAGAGGGCCTTTAAAATCAGATCCAATGACTAATATTGGTCTAGATCACTCTGCAAATGCTATAGAGATTTAAGTTGCCCAAAATGGCGAAGAAGTCTGTGACCTTTTTGATAATGAAGATGGTTCAGTTGTGGAAGAATATTATGTTAGTGAGCCACAATCTAAGGCAGCCGAAATCTAAGGGCAACATTATCATCTTTGAATCAATATAGTAAACCACCATGAGATTTACTGGCAACTATAGGTAACTTTCATAATAATTGAAATATTTTCCCCAAGTTCTCCTGATACCTAAATATTGTTAATGCACAATATTTGCGCACACACTTTTCAAGGACAAATGGTGCCATAAATGTACTCAACTTAGCAATATTTTCAAAAATGAAACCATCAATGAAATTGGTGTTTTGGAATCAATGCCTTTAAAAAAAGATAAAATAAAAAGGGAAACGTAACATCCTGAGTAATTACAATAATGGCTCATAAGAAACTTAATCTGACTTGTGGATATCAATAAATCCCGCAAAATACTAGTAAACTTAGCGTAATACATATAAACAGATTGTTTTTTTGTACCCTCCAATGTACTCCTTCAACATCTCGTTCGCATTATCCTACAACTTTTTTATTCCTTCACTGACGAAACTAACCCTAATGGTATGATAATCACTAGCACCCTCATTTTCGCTTTCCAACTAAACCTTAATTGTAGTTCCCGGCGTATACTGACTACAAACACAATAACATTTGATCATGAATTGACAAATGGCCCGTGATGCAAAAACCCTAACCCACCACGTGAACGAATATTGAATAGCTATGATTTGAACAAAAAGATAAGGATAAATCAGGGTTTTGAAGAAAATGTTGTAGGACTTAATAGAGAGTGCGGATGAGCACAAGAGAATCTAAATATAAGATAAATAAATATATATGAAGGATTTGTTGTGACACGTATAAGTGGTAACATAAATTATTTAAAAATGGAAAAACTGAGACTCATTGCCCATGATCAAAAGAAAGTGTTATATCAATACATATTACTATTATTCTTATTTATGCGTGAATTATAGCTCATTTTGCCCATGATGATCCATCTCACATTTGTCCCTTTAAAAAAAATGAAACCTAGCAATTTTTCCTTTCGCGAATGACTTTTTTTTGTCTTTTTTCATGAGTAAAATAATAATAATAGTAATAATAGTGAATATAATAAAACCCACAACCTAAAGAATAAATGCATTACATTTTTTTTGGAAGACCCAAAGAAAAATCTTTAAACTGGGCATGAGAACACAAGGAGAAGCATCATCAAAGGCATTTGCTTTGGTGCACTTTCTACGTATTCCTTGATATCAACTTTGAATTTGATTGATTACTAACTTGTTATCAAATCAATATGATGACCAACCTATGATTTTCCCAACCACCACTATTATGAAAAATTATAGCAATTCAATGTGTTTATTGGAACTCCTAAAATCCCATAAAACCAGGCAAATGCAGAAACAATATGATTTGAGTATCGTCGGTTTAATCCCCCATATAATGTATGAGCATCTTACTTTCATTATCCACAACTTTTCCCCTCTCACCCTGTTGAAATTAACCCTAAAGTTACGATCCTAACCAGTACCCTGCTGCAAATGGATATGTTGCAGTCCAATATAATTCTAATTGAAGCTCCTTGCATGTATCAATTGAAAATACATGTACATACTGTCGCGAACACGCAATAAGTCTGGAATGCAAAAACCCTACCATACTATGTGACGCATAATGAATTGTATACATTATATAATAAACATCTAGGTATAATCATAGTTTTGAAGACAAAATGTAGGATTTAATTGAGAATGTGAATGATGATAGGAGAAACCATATATTTAAAATAATCCAATCACTCGCGGAAAAAAACTATACATGTAAGATATATCATATATGAATTTTTTTCGTGATGAAAGTGGAGATATAAGAGTTTTACAAATGGAAAATTTATGATTATTTCATTTGATTAAATAAACTATATAGTTACAAAAACATGTTTATTTTTGTTCTTAATTCTGCACGAATTTTAGCACATTTTGTGCATGGTGTTTAAACTTATGCTTTTGACCGCATATTAGAATTGAATGTGCTAATTTTAGCACAGTTAGAAATGTGTAAATTAGATTGTCTTACCCAAGAAAAGCATTAACATTGGAGAAAATTTTAACATTTACTAAGTAAATTCATAATCACCAAAGAATAATAATGGCATGCCCCATTATTTATAATAATAAAACACAAAAGAGACACTGAGCCCGTTGTTCTATTTCTTTGTTTTCTGGTAGTTTGATCCAATTTTTACAAATGAAATAATGAAGAGTTCTTTAGGTTTATCTTATGTTAAGTCATGTGGAGGTTTATCACATATCAAGTAGTACTTCCTTTAATGTATGCATATATATCCTATTGAAAACAAAGTATTTATCTTGGAATCTAAAGTGCAGATGCTCAGGACTCACCCAAGCCATGTCTGATCGTTTGGGAATCCACAAATTTAAAACCAAAATAACATGAGAAAATAAAAGGAGAAACACAACATGTTTAACAGTTATGATAACTCATAACAAATTTAGTTTGACTTATTGATATCAATTAATCTCCCAAAATACTAGTAAACTGAACATAATCCCAAAATACTCCTTCAACATCGCATTCACACTATCCTACAACTTTTCCACTCCTTCACTGATGAAACTAACCCTCTAATGGTATGATAACAACTAGTACCCTCCTTGCCGCTTTCCAAAAACCCCTAATTCTAGTTCCCTGCGTACCCAAACCACAAATACAATAACATTCGATCACGAATTAGCAAATGGTCCGGAGCGCAAAAACCCTAACTCAACATATGAATGGGATATTTAATAGTTTTGACTGGAACAAAAAAAGTAGGGTAAGTAAGGGGTGTGGAGAAAATATTGTGGACTTAATAGAGAGTGCAGATGAGCGTAGGAGAAATTATATATGAAGGATGAATCGATCGCTCAAGGCCAAGAATCTAAATGAAATGAAAATCACATATGAAATATTCTATCATGAAAGAAGTGGAAACATAAGATATTTAAAATGAAAAAATTGAGATTCTTTGCCCATGATAACAAGAAAGCGTTATAGATATCCATACACATTAATTACTATTGTTCTTCATTAGGCACGAATTGCAGCACATTTTGCACACGATGCTCCATGTCACATGTTTCCCTTGTAACAATTGAATCCTAGAATTTTTTCATTTCATGAATCATTTTTTAAATCTTTTTCATGAATATAATGATAATAGTAGTAGTAATACTAATACTAAAAAAATAAAAAAATAAATAATGATAATGATGATGATGATAAAACCCAGAACCTAAAGAATAAATGCAATGCAATTTTTTTCAGATGCCCAAAGAAAAAGCTTTAAACTAGGCATGAGAACACCAAGAGAGGAATCCTAAAAGGCAATTGCTTTGGTGCACTTTCATCGTATCCCCTGTTATCAAGTTGGAATCTTATTGATGACTAACTTGTTATGAAACCAAAATGATGACCCGTGACAACATAGCAACCACCCTTATTATCCCACATCGGTTTCTTACAAGAATAATAACTAATATATAAGATTTTTGGTCACTACCATTTAGTACCAATTAATTTGAAAGGTATATTGGTTTTTCATCTTAAAACCAATTGGTTTTAGAATGGAAGCTCCAGATACCTTTAAATTTAACATGGTATCAGAGCTGACTATTTAAGACTTGTGCCCGAGTTGGGTTTATTGGGCCGATGTGTGGATTCCCTTTAATTTGGCTAGATATAGGTCGTGGACTGTTTTCACATTGGCACATGAGGGGGCGTGTTGAAAGATGTATCCACGTCGTTTTCTTACAAGAATAATAACTAATATATAAGGTATTGGGTCACCTCCACTTAGTACCAATTGGTTTTATGATGGAAGACCAAGATACCTCTAAATTTAACACTTACTTTGAAAATTTATAATAAGTTACACTAGTGCAATTTAGGCCATTAGCAATGCAGTTGCACAAAGTTTTCCAATTTCTTGGTCGAAACTGCCATCCTTCATATATTTAACCATTAGGTTGGGAGAAAGGCAAATCTTTGGATGGCTATGGAATTCCGTTTGACAGCTGTTTGACTTTAACTGCCATCTATTTATATTTATTTTACAGTGTTTAATTTAAACCTCCGTCAATTGTTAAGAAACAAAAGGATTAATTTTAACCACTATTTTAATGATTTTTTTAAGAATCAATTCTTATGCCGGACTCAGATCGCGAAACCAGTATATGTGATCAAATTTTTATGTATGGGTTACATGTCTTATATGTACATTAATACCTAGCGTGCAACTATGGAAATGGTTTCCAAGGGGTGCGTTTTAATTTCTTATATAGAATTTGTAACAATCATACCTTTGAATCATTATTACCTTTCATTGTCACATATATATATATATATATATATATATTGCAACCATCATTTTAAACCCACTTTCACAATCCTATTCATCTAAATTTTTACCATCATCTTCATCCAAACTTTGATTATGCTCTTCATTCGAATTTTTACACTAATATGCTAAAAATGGAGACACCATTCCAAATGCTACTAGATGAGATATTTCTTTCTATACTCGGTCGAGTTGCGGCCAGTTCGTTGTTCAACCTCCGGATAACGAGATTATGGTATGTTTTATTTTGTGTTTATCCCAACATTTGTTCTAGATGCATGTACGAAATAAAGGTTCGATCGTTGGTCACATGTGTTGTTTTTTTATAAAGTAGTTGTCATAGGTTTAATGATGTTTCCGAACACCGCCTGATTTACCTGAAAGTGTCATTGGAAGGTGTTGCGCTTATTACATAGCGTCCAAACAACGGATTGGACAACTTCATCAGGAAATGCAAAGAGGCCGAAAATTCTGAAGCATTATATAGGAAGGGAGTAGTGAATTTTCATGTGTTAGATTTAGTGCTTGAGTAATTTTTTGTAACTTATTATTGTATTTTCATCCATTTTCAGGAGGATTTTCTCAAGAAGGAAAGTCTAATCGAAGGTTCGAAGGTTCTCAATTACCAGAAAAGCTCATAGTATAAGGCATCTAGAAGCTTATTAAGCGTTGTAGGTTTTATTAAAGAACAATTGAAGGTGAAAAAAATGAATTTAGGATGGTTTAGTTTGATGCAATTCAAGAATTTAAGATTAGATCCCCTGAAGATCAAAGATTGTCAACAACAGTTGCTCAAAACTGTGAAGGGAATTTGGGTTTGGAACAAAGTGCTTGTCAATCATCGTCGTCCAACCTTTTGCATTGCTGCTTATCACCATATCAGAAGAATAGGCTGGGATAACATATTTGAGCACACAGATTGCCATGTCTGTTAATGCAAAATAGAATTTGCTCTTTTTTATCAACTAGCAACCTCTTTAAACTGATGTAATAGTGTACGCCTTTTGGAAACATATATGTAAATTTTAGTTTATTTATAATAATATAGGTGTTTATATTAGAGAATTTAAATACAAAACGTGTGATATGTTTGAGAGTCAAATGATTCAGGTGAGTGTTATGATATCACAATTATAATATTCTACATTGTTTGGCCTTGCCGACAAATCTTTCGATTCGGAAACACTAACAAATTCCAAAAAATAATTGTAATAAAAATTCTATTCTGCATAGATTCCATTCCAAAAGGTTTTGTGATATCTGAAGTTCTGGACCCCAAAATGTTACCGATATCATAACTTGGATTGCCTAGTATATGTTTGAAATAAAATGATCAATCACGTCTCTAGGCCCTATCTGGAAACGATTTCCGTTGTTAGAAGTGGCACTGACTTTGTATCAAATCCCAGGCGATATGATTTCAGCAGTTGAAACCATAAATCAATGAAAAAATTACGGATAATATTCCATATATAATCGATAAAATAGGGCCCACAAATCATTATCTGACATTGTAAAGTAAAAATTGAAAAGGTTAGGCATTATGAGATAGGGAGGAACAAACCTTTTTCTTGAGTACAGAAGATGGGGAGGAAACTGTAGACGTTGGAATTTGTGGGAAACTAGTGAGTAAGTGGTTGAACTGATTTTAAGGGTTTAACTATTTATACCCATTTTGAAACGATGTCGTTTCGAACAATTGTGTTATCCGCCTCCATGTATGCTACATCACACTGTCGTCGGTTCAGGCGACATGTTGTCGACAAGTCGGCGACGTCGCAGAGTTTGGTAGGCATAAAAATTTCAGCCCACCAAGCAGTAGGTCAATAGTTTGAGTTTGGTTTGGTAATTTTTTCCAACACAAATTTTGCAACCCAAATTTGCTATTTCAAAACTGATTGAAACAAGGGTTCGGATTTTTTTTTCTGTTACTGATACTACAATTAAAATTTGCACGTATGTTAGGTTAGATACTAGGGATTCATGAACATTAAAATAACATGGGTAACAAAAGGATTATTTAATAAATATTGAATATTGTAATACACCAAAATTAATCTTGTTCGAAATACAAATTAACACATTTAATATCAATAGGAAAGAACTTTCACATTGAAAACTACAGGGCCAACACCATTGACCAGCTTGAAGTATAGTGTGTCCCTATTGTGAGTTCCTCACCAAAACCTTTCGGCGTCAGGATCTTCATCCTTTTACTCCCCGAGTAATTCATGTGGTACTTCCGTCCGTTACACCTGAGCACAACAGGCAACATGTACGCAGGTAGGAGCTCTACAATTTGGCTAGGGACATACTGGATTTTAAAAGAAAATAATGTTCAGTTATTATAAAAGTAAACTATCGAAAAATATTTTAAAAAAATATGTGGAAGGGATTACTTACCAGGATGGGAATGTCCCCAAAATTCGTCTGCATCAGGGTGTGGATGAAATGAGGAATAATGTCGCCCAATGTAGTTCGCAGATGTTCATCGTCTGAATTGAAGTGGATCTATTAATGAAGGAAATATTTATAAATTAAATTTTAATATTGGTATTACAAAGCTATAAAACATAATTTAAATGTAAATATTCAAACGCTCACCATAATGGGAGAGTGTCGCGAACTAGCACTACCAGACATAATTCCTGAAATTCATATTATAATGAATCATTACAAATAATTTCTAAGGTAATCAACTAATATATGAATGTGACATGTCTAAGTGACGTCGCACACAGGTCGGTAAAAATGAATGATAACTGATTCGTGTGTGACATCATATGCTACGACAACTACAAAAATTATAAATAGACGAAGTCGCTGACAAGTCGGTATAACCAAATGTTTAGCCAAAAAATAGGCAACGTCATATGCTGGATCAAATGTTATACTATTTATGAGAAAGCAACGTCGCACAAGGATCGGTTAAACCGAATGGTTTATCGATAAAAGTGCAACTTCATATGCGACATAACCTAGAGATATTATGAACGAGGAACTTCGCACACTTGTTGCTCAAGCTGAAAGAGGAATGATTGACAAGCGAAGTTTCATTCATGGAACAGAGTTGCTCTAACAACAGTAAAAGACTGGCAAACAACGAAAACCTAAACCAAAAACAATTTAGCCATGTACCTAGTCGACATTATAACACCCCATAACCTAATCAATGAACCCTAATCCATAGAAACATCCTTATATGAGGCAAATAACACATTCAAACACATTATACATAAAAAATCAATAGTAAATTTTAAAAAATTGTCAACCGACTACATGTAGAAACCATACCTTTTGAGGGGATGGGCAGGTTGACTATTGGAATTCGAGGGAAACTTGAATGTTTAAAGTAGATTAAGAAGTGGGATCCATATATTTACTTGTTTAGAGCCTTGTGATTTCCGCCCTCAATGTGACGATGCCTACAAGTCGCATAGGCAACTGGTGTTAATGGGAGGTTGATTTGACTGACTGTGGGCCTAGCCATATCAACCCAATTGCTTTTCAAATGTGCATCTGTCAGACCAACTATGTAACAGACGTCGCATATATGTCATACTTTTTGAAATTTGACCGATATACTACCGACATCGATCATAGATATATTGGACCTAAACAATTCAGCCCGTTAGCAAATAAACTGAGTCAGATTCTGACTAAAAGGAACATAAATGCCGTTAAAATGGTAAAAAGTTAATTAGACATCAGTAATTAATATTGTAAATGTCAATGAACATCATTAACATCTGTTTGATTCGAGTTAATTCCAACACAGCCGGTGAACTTTTTTATTTTTACAATTAGGTCCCTCCTAGATGGTGGGGGAGAAAATATGCAAAATTGGCTTGTGTATACCTAGCCCATAAGGTGGAGGTTGCTGGCCTTTAGGCCCAGCCCAATAGTCAACCGCGACTAAACCAACAAGGAATGCATAATGAATCGGCCCAATGTTAATGTCAACCATTAACTGATAAAGGCAAAGCTATAATAACCACTTAACCATAAACCATGATTACAGTGATCACGATTAAACCACGAAATGACTCACGACCTTAGACCCTAGTAAAGCGGGGCTAGGGGGATGATCAACTATAAATACAATGTGAACAACACTGACTAAGGTCAGTTAAACTAAACTGAGAAATTCTAATTCTCGGAAGGAAAGACTAACTTGATCGTTGGAGTGTTTTCCCTAGAGTTGCATCCCAAATTTGTTTTGCAGGAGGAGACATTTTTGTTATTTGCCCATACAGAAGTATTTTGTTCTTGTTTGGCATGAACAAGTCATCGGAAGGGCCTGCAATCTTAACATTGATTTTTTTACAGCAAATATAAAAAATTATACTTTAGCCCATGGAGACGACGTCGCATATTGTTCGCTTTTAACGATTCAATGACCAACACTTAATCGACGTCGATCAAAATGAAATTTCAAGCTCCAAATGAAATTTTCAACCAAAATTCTAAACAAATCCCCCCCCCAAACGCATCTCATTTAAATCGAATTCAGCAACAAAACCACACCTCATCTCATTTCTCAACTCCAACAAATGCATTTCTTCCTACCTCAACTCCACATCTTCCTTTCCATTCACATCATTTCAAATCTACTCAAGAACCTAATATACTCTCTTCTCCAAACCATCAACAAGTATCCGGTAATTGAGCATCTCCCGGTTCAAAATAACTGAGGTAGTTTTCTCTCCATTCCATGTTCATGTAGCACTTTTATGAACATACATTCTACAATGATTGAATATTTTCATCAAGTATGTTGACTATGTTACATGTTATATGGTGTATATTGACTGTGTTGCCAATATTATGCAATGATTTGAGGGTTGATATTAGGGTTGATTGTGGAAAATAATCAAAATTTAGTATGAACACAGGTTGAATGTGCGACGTTGATATGTGTATCATCAACTACGAGATACAAACAAATAGTTATCTAAGTAGCATTTAACAGAACCTGACTGGAACGTATGAATCTCCGACATCGCTTAGCTTTCGATTACGGTTACCTCAGTCCTTTCAGCATGCGACATCACTATACAGCATTCCATGTTCATATTTATGCCATACGCTCCCTTTATAATTTGTACATCCATTGTTTCATGTTTATCTGGTGTAATAGGAAAATGAAAGTTATAGATTGTACAATTAGTATTTTAATATATTATTAACGTTGATTTTTGTAAATACAATGTAATTGCTATCGACGAACAATTTCTGGGTCATCAAACATTAAATAATATAATATTATACAAGAAACGATGTCCAGCCGATTAATTTGTGATTTCTCACTAGTTCACAGCCGAAACGACAAATAATTGACGTTGCATGAAACGAGGTCAGCTAAGCAATGTCGACCATTTAAAATGACGTCGTATTAATCACCATTCTATGCCAGCGGGTAATGTCACTTTAAATGATCTGCGGCGTCACTTTTCATATAAATAACGTCGACCTAAACGACGTTGCACCTTTTTTAACACATCACATGCATTCCTGCTCTGGCCGATGTCCCTTTCATGTAGAAACCGACATCTGGTTTTTCAATGTCATAAATATGATCTACCCTAGTTGTCCACATACCATTGACCAACGTCGAACAAATATCCTACCGACGTCGGTTGGAAACTGAGATAAGAGTTTTTTTTACCTCGATTTTGAACTGAGGTAAAAAACATACCTTTTACTCTGACTGTATTTACCTCGGTTCTTCCAGGACTAAAAAATGAGGTAAAAGGGTCAATAGAACCGAGGTAAAAGGTCCTATTTCTTGTAGTGAAACTAGCCTTTGGTTCCCCTAAAATTAAAAATTGGTGCACATAAGTACAAATAGATTAGGTGAAAATTAGACTTGTTGAAATAAATTAAAATAATGAATCATACCTTGTTCAAGTCTTGGCCTCTTGTTCGGCTCTACCGCATCACATGTCCAATATGCCCACTTGTGCTGAAACAAGACCCACCTCTTCTTTATGAAGTATTATTTGTCGAACTACTTGCACAACTTCTCCTCACCGTTTAACGCCAACTCCTGAAAGCTCATCAAAATCAGCGTGATCAAGTTACTGTAAGGGTGACTCTTGATTAAATTTTTTGACGAAGCGACCCATAACATGTGATTGAAGATCACAAAGCCAGGATGTATTTTCCTTCCCTCAATGATGTAATAAAACATTATTAGCGTTGTATATGTATGCTCGGTGATGTGGCTGGATGTGGATACAATACTTCTTGCTATCAACTCGTACACAATCCTCTGGTCTATAAAGATGTGGGTTAAGCAAAAACTCTCGAGCTTCCCTAATTGGCAAGGTTACATTGGAAGTATCAATGACTGGAGAAAATTGGGTAAATATACAGGTAGTCAGACTGAAGTGGCCAAGCCTCCCTATGATATATGTCATTCAAATGCCATTCTATGTCTTAGGGAAATACATTCTTGGGACCTTTGTACTGATAGTCCAGAAATTGATTAATAATCCAAGAACTTAGTTCAATATTGTACCAGTTCACCTTAGTTTCATTACCACCCCCCTCTTTCTGGAGTAAATTTCTATAAAAGTGATAGACCTCATGAAAGTGTGATGGTTCATTTAAATTCAAAATTTTCAAAACGTGTTAGCCATCAACTTAAGCACGGGATTAGCTAAACCTATGTTGTGATAAACATTCAGATCAAGAACGTAACAATCAAGCAATTTTCCACTCTTTCACAAATCATTGTACCTCGTTTGGGCTACAATTGATAGGAACCTTGCCCTTTGAGCATCAGCTATGTTAACCTATTGGAAGTACCCAATTTTGACTTGTGATAAGATGTCATATGCATGTATTTTTCGAAGCATTTCACATCTCTTTTGTTATCTTTTTGTTGGAAGATTGCTAGATTTAGGTAGGTTTACCTCATAAGGGGTTTAGAAAACCATTTTTGGTTTCCGTATCTAAATCCTTCATTTTGTAACCTAGTTTGAGTCTAATGGATTTTTTGTCCTTACGAGCATCTAGATTCCTTTTTCTGAGCTTAATTTGTAGATTTCTCACAAACACTTTGGAGTAGTTTATTGAAGGCCATTCGCAAGGATGGTAGAAGTTTGAAGGCCATGAGTCAAAACGTGGTAGAAGATATAAGGGTCGGAGAAGGAAGACAAAGAAGCGAATGAATTGTGATCTGAAAGTTTGAACCCAGTTCTGGGAAGAATCCGAGAAGAACCAACCTCTGAGAGTGGTACCATTGGATATTTATTCTCGAGCACTATAAAATTGACTACAAGAACTCTCAAAATGGATCAACGGTTCACCCGTAGCGATGGAATTTAGAAGAGAGCCAATTATTCCAAAAATTGGTAGAAGATGGGCAGAACACTTGACACTAACCGTGTCATTTTGACACTGACCATGGCCACTGACCGTGTCGAAATGACACTAACGTGTCAAGTGTCCCAGCAGCTAATTTTATTTCCTTTATCTTTTAATTCTTATCCTATAAACACTCTCATTCTCTCCCCCATTTGAAGAACGAATTATCTACCTTCAAAACCTTAGTTTACATTTACTTCTTCCATGTTTTCATATTTTCTCCAATGTTTACCATGGATTTTTATGCTTTTATTATGGGTTTAGCTAATCTAGGCTAATACACTCTTGGGAGCAATTGGTAAGCATTTCTAGTATGAATTTATGAGATCTGATTTATCCTATTTTGTGCTTTGATTATCAAGTATATTTTGTACTTTGTTGTGTATTTAATGCATGATTTGGACTAGAATGATCAACTAGTTGATGATTGTGGGTTAATTATTTGCTAGGTTTTTGGTCAAACCTGGGATAATTTGACTTTTTATCGATGTGATTATCGTTGGTTGATGTTAGGTTATAATTGGGTGTGAAAAATAATTATGATTATTGATTGATGAAATTTCTTAGTTTTTAGATGAATTTGAATGGGTTTGACTAATTATTAATGTGGTTCACTAATAACGATTAGCATGAAGGTCGATCCTCGTAGTAGTTATTAGTAGATATATTTATGCTATCCCGATATTTCTCTCTTGTAGAATATTGTGTTAGTTATATTGGTCCTCTATGTGTATTGCTATTCTCGGGGAAGTCTATGACGCTGATCGTATAGGGTGATCTTAGGATTAAGGTTATTGTATGGCGCCGATCGCCCACTCTAACTATAACCGAGGAGAGGCGGGAAATATCTTCACCCGAAAAGTGTTGATAAGTTCTCCACAACATGTGATTAATGCATAAAAATATTTTAATTAATCGATGATCAAAGGATGATTAGAAGTGTAAACCAATTGCGCCAAGACTCATTATAATCTTAATTACATCTTTAGGGCTAGTGTGATCGTAGTTATATTGTTTTCTTTAATTATTGGTTAATTTAGTCGTTTAAAGTAGTGGTAGTGTTTTCCGAAACCAAAACATCTCTTTCGTTACCACACACGTAGAGTGACTTCTTCGTTTGCTTTTTAACTACGCTTAACCCTCGATAAAACACCATTTTCCTCGTGGACGACCCCGGCTTGCTATTATCTACTTTCTAGTAGTTAGCTGCAATTAGGGCCTATAAATACTATCTTTGAGAGGCACGACGATGGCCTCTCAAATTTTGGTGTCACTGTCGGGGAAGAGGCGTATTTTGTTGAGTGTTGGTGTAGTCCTTTGTGTTTTGTGTTTATCTTTGTTTGTTTTTGTTTGTTCATAGCTTGTGCTTGTTTTGTGCTTGTTTTTTTGGAAGGACGTATTTCCTTTGTTCTTGGTTTATGGTACATGCTTATTCTAAGAACTGAGAACCTTTGCACCACGACCCCAAATTATTTTGCTTCTTTGTTTTTATTTTCTTTTGTTCGAAGTATGTATTTCTTGAGTTCTTGGTTTACTTCTACAGAGAATTCTTGTACTACTATTCCGAATTTATTTTATTTTTTAAAAAAATGGAATAGCTCATCGTGAGGGAACTCATGATGAGAAGAGAGGCTCAACAAGCAAGCTTTTGTAGGATTTTTGATTACGACCATCCTACCGAGTCTTTCTATTGGTTGAGAGAGGAGCACTACGAGGAGAATAGCACCATTTGTTTTCAAAACCAAGGGTATCATGAGGGGTGCTATAAGAAGGTTGGAGTTGTTGGTTTCTAAGGTCAAGGATCTCAAAATGGTATCCATACTATGATTCTTACAATCCAAAGTGGAGCAGTAATCCAGATTTGTGGTATGGGAATGCACCGGAAAACCAACACAATGAGCAATATGATTGGCGTTCATCACCTTATGCTACGCCACAACAACCATAACCAAGGGATGATGGGTTATCTAACCCTCGAGAATAAAAGCCAAGGTCAGAGTGTGAGGAGCTCTTGCATGCTGTAAAAAATATGGTTACTAACTTGGAAGACCGAACCACATCTAGAATCGCAAACGTGAAGGACTGCTCTTTCGCGAGATTCAAAAGTTTGGAAATCCAAGTTAGTCAAATTGCATTTTCTGTGACCCGGTTGGAAGCTAGAGATTTAGGCAAGCTTCCATCACAATCATAGGTGAGCCCGGTGCCAAGGGAAATTCCTTTGACCTTGATGGGCGAGGTGGTGAAGGAAGTTAAAGATGAGGTCCAAGGGGATGGGGAATCGGTTGTCAGTGACAAAGAAATTGAGCAAGGGGTGATTGTCCTATATTCATTATTCTTGCCATCATCACCCCCACCTCCACCAATAAAACCAATTCCACAATTTTTTGGATTTTTGGAGGAAACAATAGGGGAGCCAAATGATTATGCCAAGCTTCCAAACCACCCATCTCCTTTAAGACCAGCTCCACCTCCACAAAATCTCCTTCTTGGAAGATTTCTACCCCCACCTCTATACTTTTGGATACTCATGGTGAAGGGGTTAAAACCTTCACCATATGGATAACATTAGGGTCGTGCCGACGACCTTAAATAAATGGAGCTTCTCGGGAGGCAACCTGAGCTTTTAAGTTAGGCTAGTGTTTTCCCTTTCTTGAAAAAAAAACTCAACCATGTCCTCAAACCCTTACCCAAAACCACAAAAATACCACCACAAAAAAACCACCATCTAGGAGTACTACTAGTTGTTGCTTTTTGTGGGTGTTGATTGAGACATGCATATTTGTTGATTTGTAGTGGATGGGTCGAAGTTGCATATTGGGAAGAGTTCGGGAACATGGAGAATAAACATTCATTGAGGAGGGAGCACTGCTACCGCCGGGAAGGACCTTTAAGGTCCTAGTTGTGAGTATTTTTTTCTTTCCCTCTTATTTCTTTATCTTGTTCTTTTGTTCACATTGAGGACAATGTGTATTTCAAGTGAGGGGGGAGAAACATATCTCATTGTATTGTAGTGTAGTGTGCATATGCTCTACTTTGATTTGTTTTGTTTAAAAAAAAATTCCCGCTAAGTTGAAAACCCGAGAGGGCAACTTAGGTAAAAGTGGGAGGCCCAGATAGGTTGAAACCCTGAAAGGTAAACCTATGAAAAAAATGAGAAGCCAAATTGTGTGGAAAAAGGTGAGGGTGAGTATTGAAAAAGAAAAAAAAAGTGTGAAGCTAGGATGTAAACTCGAGAGGGCTCCTAGGCAAAATGAGAGAAAATAAGAGAAATTGAAAATTTTATGCTCCTCTTGATTTGTCTATTGGGTAGCTTTTTGGGTAGAGTAAGTTAGCTTGACATTATATGTATACCTCATTTTTGTTATGGTTTGTTGGTTGTTTAGATTATCTTAGGCTTTGGGATGTGAGAGCGTGAGAGGTTCTTATATCTTGGGGGTTTGGGTAGTCTAGGAATAAGATGTTGGGTGTTTTGGGAAAACCTTTGCATGCTAGTTTACGCTAAGCTCTTTGCTTGTTCTTGTTAACTCGAGGACGAGTAAAAGTTTCAGTGTGGGGAATTTGATGAGACATCAAATGCATGTATTTTTCGAAGCATTTAACATTTTTTTGTTATATTTTTGTTGGAAGATTGCTAGATTTAGTAGGTTTACATCATAAGGGGTTTAGATAACCGTTTTCGGTTTCGGTATCTAAATCCTCCATTTTGCAACATAGTTTGAGTCTAATGGATTTTGGGTCCTTACGAGCATCTAGATTCCTTTTTTTGAGCTTAATTTGTAGATTGGTCGCAAGCACTTTGGAGTATTTTATTGAAGGCAATTCGCAAGGATGGTAGAATATCGAAGGCCACGAGTCTAAACGTGATAGAAGATAAATGGGTCGGAGAAGGAAGACAAAGAAGCGGATGAATTACTATCCGGACGTTTTAACCAAGTTTTGGGAAAAATTCAAGAAGAACCAACCTCTGAGGGTGGGACCATTGGATTCATCTTCTCAAACACTATAAAATCGGCTACAAGAACTCACTAATCGGATCAACGATTCACCTGTAGCGACCGATGCGAAGACCGGGCGCGGGGCTCAAACGCTCAAACGATCGCCTGCGCCCAAAACCGTTACAAAAGTTGGCCTCAGAGTGAAAACCGTGCGGGCATCGCCTAATCTCGCAAGCCCGCGCGCTCGACCGTGCACCAGCGCTCAGGCTTCCCTGCCAGCGCCCCAGCCTTCGCGCCCGCACGCTGCCTCTAGCGCGCCAGAGCCCGAGAGCCCGCGCCAGTGCCCATGCTCCTCGCGCCAGCTCCCAGCATTCGCGCTCGGGTGCTGCATCTTTCGTGGGCCCAGTGCGCCTACCGCGCGCATCCCATGCCCGGAACCTATTTTGACCATTCTTCTCACCAATTTTGGTACTATAAATATCCCTTATCTTATCTTCATTCCAACTTTTCTATTGGCCAAAAATCCTCCTCCAAAAACACTAGTTCTTCATTTCTCTTCATCTTTTCTCTCTTTGTTTGTGTATGAATTTGTATATGAATGTTAGTATGATTTGTGTTAGTTAAACTTATCTCCTGCGAGCAATTGTTTGAAGCTTCCAAACCCATGTAGTAAGACTCTATTTTTACTCTTTCATGAGCATTTGTTGTGAAGTA
>JAULKM010114927.1:0-22135 GCA_032355605.1 Rubia tinctorum | reverse complement strand
GTGAGGCAAATCGCAGGAGGCATGAGATGGGACATAAAGCTGATTGATCACGAAGATGGTCCCTTCGTGCCCAAGAAGATATTCGTCGCAGTCAAACAGTACTGGGTTGGCAGCACGGGAAACAGCACGATCGACGATGAATAGAAAGCGCACACATTGTTCAATACACGGGCGAATCAACAGTTTCCGACGGCCCTCAAAACCACGCTCTCGGAAACCTTACACTTGGTATATGTTGTTGTATGCTAGCTTTTGAAGACGGGGCTGCATCAAAGGCGGTGGCCCTTTAGAGTATAGAAAGAAGGCAAGAATTGGGTTGGTGACAATAAGGAGTTGATTATGATTTATAAATGGGTTGAGCTGAGCTGGCTAGAAAAAACTGTATTAATCTCTTCTCAGTTTCGAACTATGGAAGTAGTGTTTATGTGTACTTGTCTGGTAATTTGTTCACAAAACCTGTCCTAATTCTGCATGTCTTAATGCTGCGAATGTTCACTTCTGAACATTGATAAATCATCACAGATTGAACCTTTTTTTAAGGAGATCGCAAATCGAACTGTGATAAATAGTAGCATCTATTTTATTTCCCAGGGGAATTCAAATTTCACACAAAATGACAATTTTGTTGAGATTATTGATGATGTAGTTGGAAGAAATTATGCTGGTGCCTGGGTTTGAATTATTACCCTAAAATTAGAATTTATACTACTACTAGAAAAAAGGTTTTAATTTTGTCCCTTTAAAATTTTGATTATTAAAATAATTGAAGCTGAAATTTAGAAATCGAAATTAAAAGTTCTTTAACATTGATTTTAAAAAATTAAAGCAAAAAAAATCTGTATTTAAAATTTGAAGTAAAGACTCAAAAATAATCATCACTAAAGGAATTTTAGAAGCAATTTCTGAACATTTGAAAACACAACCGATATCGGATGGGTTGTTTTTACTTGAGCTTTTAAATTAGCGGAGCATGTCATGATTTTAAAGATTGAGCAAGGTAAATCAGTCATTCCAATATCAAAGGAAAGGAAGCACGGGACAACTCAAAATCAGTTCAAAAGCAGTACCTCCAATGATTAGTTAATCATACGGAATAGTTAGTTGTATTTCCGGTGTAGCGATTAGCATTTTATCTTTAAATACAACTTCCTATGCATTTTAGAGGTCATCTGTTAGAATGTTAGATCAAAGTTTCGGTATCTCATCCCCAATTCCTCCTCTTCTCATCTTAAACTCTGAATTTCTTCAATAAAATTACCGTTTTGTATACTGTACTTTAATCCTTAGGTTCGTGACAAATCATTTACAATTCATTTCGGAACTTCTGGCCCAATTCTCAACCTAACTATTTTAGCCCAAACACTACTAACCCTAATAGCCTCAATAGCTCACCGCGACTCACCTCCACCGCTCCTCCGCGATTCGCCGCCACCACCGCTCCTCAGCGACTCGCCGCCACCGGCGCACCTCCGTCCCTTCACAATCAGGTATTCACAAGCATTTGTTTACGAAAGGATGAGTTCTTGATTTTGCTTAGATTATTGATAATATAGTTGGAAGAAATTATGCTGGTGCCTAGGGTTTGAATGTTTGGTTGATTTTGTTCGTTTTGGAATAGAAGAATGAAATCACACAAGAAGCATATTATTACAAGGGTGTTGAAAAGGACAGAAATCATTAAAACATAAGATTGTAAGGGAAGGCAACCTGCACCATTTGTTCATACTTCGATCCCTAATGCCTATTCCGGCAAACATATGTTGTTTCCACGATGATGTTGATTAATTAATCGTTAAGGAGGCAAATGTACCATAGAAAAAAAAAACTATTTTACTTATGCTACCCACGATCGGTTACCTTCGATCCCTAATGCCTATTCCGGCAAACATATGTTGTTTTCACGATGATGTTGATTAATTAATCGTTAAGGAGGCAAATGTACAGTAGAAGAAAACTATTTTACTTATGCTACCCACGTCCGGTTACCTTTGCAATATATTGAAAATGAGCATTTGCTCCAAGTTGTCTGGGCCCTTGTTTGCTTTTGTTGCTGATTTGTGAACTCGTGCTCCCATTCTAAACTCGTGTGTATTTCCGCTGCATACTTGTCCACGTCTCTCTGAAGGCTTGGTGTGCTGAAAGCAACCAAGTTAAGTGACGTACGTTGGAAACAAGCGGTAGTCGTGGTACTCTAGCACAGATAGGCCACACGGTTAACTCCTTGAGAGGGTGACCCGTGACAAATTTGTCAACTAACAGTTTTACCTCACGAGGTTGTTTGATTTTGATTGTTGATTTTTGATAGCGTCTGAAAATGGGGAGTAAATTGGGAAGAAGGGTGGTTCATTTTGCGAACCTGCCCATCAAGCTCTTAATGCCCTCCTCCTTCTCCAACATTACTGAGATTGCCCTCAAGACCATCCCTTCTGCATCCAAGGTATTATTTTATTTTTTGTTTTCTCCTGTTTTCTTCCCTACTCGTCTTGTAATTTTATGTAGATTTCGCTTCAACTATGTAGATTGAGATTAAGAAGGTTCTGGAATCGCTGTATGGTTTCGAGGTGGAAAAAGTTAGGACCTTGAATATGGATGGGAAGAAGAAGAAGCGAGGAGGGCTGTTAATTGCGAAACCCAATTACAAGAAAGCTTATGTGACCCTCAAAAACCCTCTCTCCATATCCCCTGATTCGTACCCCATCAATGCCATCGAGGAGGATAGGAGGAACATAGCTAAGGCGTCGAAAAAATCCAGCCCTGTTGAGGATGCCGACCCTAGGACTCCGCATTGGCTTGATGATAAGAGAATTGAACCCAAAAGAGGCTACTACACGCCCAACCCCAAGACTTTCAATCCTAGTCATGGTGGCCGGAGTGGCCGGGATGGTGGTGGTGACATGTCCACTGCCAAGTTTCCCTGGAGTAGTATGAAGTCCTATGGTAGGTAGTTTGGACAATTCTCATCAGAAGTGGTTGGAATTTATCCATTGGCAGGATTCTCATCAGAAGCTTGGTCAAACACGTTTCTTGAACAGATTGCATTGCAGTTTCAGCTGCAGAGGAGTAGCATACATTTCTTACTAATTATCATTTCTTTATGCAGTTTGGAGTCCACTTATGTTCATTGTGTGTAGCAAACTTACAAAGCTGTTTCTTTGGGTTTTATTTTGCCCTGTATTTGTGTCTACTTTGTTCAAACATTGAGCTGTTTGGTTTGGTTTGGTTTAATTTTCCCCCTGTTTTTGTGTCTAATCTCTTCAAAGACTAATGCTTAAATGTACAAATATTAGTTGTGTATTGCTTCCCTAGTTTTTCTGGAGAAGAAGCGGCCTCTCTTTTACGAGTCTACAGATGATTTATCACAAATTGAACATTGATAAATCAAGTTGCTTATGTTTTTTTTCCTCCTTTTTCAGGGGAAATCAAATTTCATTCATAAGCACGCACAAATTGGAATGATTCTCCCTCAGTTAATAGATTCACTTTTTTGTTGAGATTATTGATTATATAGTTGGAAGAAATTATACTGGTGCCTAGGTTTGAATTATTACACTAAAATTAGAATTTATATCACTATAGAAAAATGAATTTTATATTTGCCCCTTTAAAACTTTGGCTATTGAAATAACCAAAGTTCAAAGTTCAAAATTGAAGCTAAGAGTCTTTTAGCTATGATTTTAAAAAATCGAAGTGAAAAGTCGATATTTAAAAATTGAAGTAAAAAGTCAGTAATAATCTACACTAAACAAATTTTGAAAGCAAATTCAAAACGTCCGAAGAGCTTTTAAATTAACGGATCATTTAATTCATTTCTCAACTTCTGGCCCAATTCTCAACCTAACTATTTTAGCCCAAAACACTACCAACCCTAATTGCCTTAATAGCTCACCGCGACCCACCGTGCCTCTCCACGCGACTCGCCACCACCGCTCCTCCGCGACTCGCCGCCACCGGCGCACCTCACCGCGACTCACAGCTATCACCGGCGTAGCTCCATCTCTTCACAATCAGGTAATACCAACATATGCCTACGAAAGAATGAACTCACTAGATTATTGATAGTATAGTCGGAAGAAATTATGCTGTTGCCTAGGGTTTGGATCATTGCCCTAAAATTTGAATTCACATGCTGCATTTGTAATTTGTCTCGGCATTGTTTGGTGCTTTCAGGTATGAGTCGTAGCTTGGGAATACCTGTCAAGCTTCTCCACGAAGCTACAGGACATATTGTGACGGTTGAGCTCAAAAGCGGGGAGCTGTATCGGGGAAGCATGGTGGAGTGCGAGGACAATTGGAATTGCCAGCTCGAAAACATCACATTCACTGCCAAGGTACTTGCTTCTTATCTTCTTCTTCTTACTTTCCCTCTTTTTTCCTTTCTATTCATTCTTGCTTTTAACTTCTTGTGTAGGCTGTTGAATGTTTAGAGCGAAGTAGATTAGGGTTCATCCTTCCGATGTCCGTGTGAAAGATTTCTAGGAGAACCAAGTTTTGATTATACGAGCTTCTAGATTTGGCATTTTGTTGTATCAATGGTAGATTCAACTTTGCTTCTGTAAAATTCTGCTAATTGTTATCATACGCAACATTTGGAAGTCTGTTTAGGATTAATTTCCTTACTGATTCGATAAATTTATAGGATGGGAGGGTCTCGCAACTGGAGCATGTATTTGTCCGTGGGAGCAAAGTCAGGTTTATGGTGATCCCTGATATGCTAAAGAATGCTCCAATGTTCAAACGCCTCGAAGCTAGAATCAAGGTACTTTTCCGTTTCATCTATGGTTCAACTCATGTCTATCGTTGTTATGCTGATGTGTTGGATATCACTTTCTCTAGGGCAAGGGTAACGCAATGGGTGTTGGACGAGGCCGTGCTGTAGCCATGAGAGCTAGGGTAACATCTCTTTCCTCACTTACACTGCTCTTTCTTCATTTTGAAAACCCCGAGTTCCACTTTATCATTTATGTCATTGAAATCCATTTTTACCTTTTGAAAACCTCGAGTTCCACAATGAAGGATATGATGAAGTAAGTAGGCCTGATGAGATATAATGTTTGACTACAGGCTGGCCGTGGAGCTGCACCTGGAGGAGGAAGGGGTATCGTGCCTCCGGTAAGAAGATGAGCATATCCAGAAATGGCTGAGTTGAGTTGGCTAGAAAGAACTGTATTCATCTCTTCTCAGTTTTGCACTATGGAAGTAGGGTTTCTGTACTTGTATCTATGAATACTATATGGCATTCTTGTTCAGAATTTGTTAACGAAACCTGTCCTAAATCTGCATGTCTTAATGCGCGAATGTTCACTTCCGATACTTGGGCTCTGTTTGACAGAGCTTATAAGTTGTTTTGCTTATAAACACTTTTTTTGTATTTGGTAAAGTGCTAAAAAAAACAGTTTATTTTAAAAGTATAAATTGTTTTTGAGGGAAAAACATAAACTAGTCTCTCCTTGCTTTCAACTTGTAACCCACCCAACCCAGTATAACGTTTGTGTAAATCAATCTCAATCCAAAAATAACTCCTTTATCAATATAGATTGTTTGAGTTGTATGATAAATGAGTTGAATCATTAACTTAATCTGCAGGTTGTCTCTATGATTCAAAAGATTAAAACTTATTATATCCAACTAGCACAGTATCATTGCGCGCGTTATTATTAATGAAAACATTAGGACGATATTATTAATGAAAACATTAGGACGTACATTTTGTGTTTTACATTTAAATTGAAAATAAAATTTATTTAAAATTTAAAATTTTAGTCATCTAAGCAAAAATATATGAATTATGAAATGAAATAATTAATTAATTTGGTTAGAAATGGTTAAATATTGAAAAAATAAAAATTGATTATTTTTATAATATTTCATTTAATTTTTTAAAAAGTAATTATTTAGATGTTAGAGATTAATTATAAAATGTTATCATAATTATGCATATCTCAGTCTCACTAATTATAAAATGTCATCATTTATCAGTTAGCCGGTCTAAAATAAAACTGCCATACATAACAAATAATCAATGTGTATACATATTTCTATCAAAAGTACTCTATCATTGTATAAAAAAATCTGAACATTTTGTTATTTAAAATTATGTATTTATTTAGATTTTCTTTAGTGATATCTATATAGATATAGTATGAGATAATTATGGTTTTAAACATATTTTCAGAAGTTATATATTTTTAACAAGGTATGATTGATTATATGTAGTAAAGAATTAAAATCAGTAGTATATTATAATATTATAATGTTATTTTTGGACAAATTTGGTTCAGATTAGTCAAAATGACTTCAATATCCTCGGTTGACAGCACCAAACAAACAATTTCTATTATATGGTGCTTGTGATAAAATGTCCTCATTAAACAATTAATCGGTCTAAAACAACACTTTGTCATATACAACAAATACATATTTTTATCAAAATTACTCTATTATTGTATATATAATTTTTTTGAATATTTTGTTATTTAAGATTATATGTTAATTTGGATTTTCTTTAGTGATATATAGATATAGTAGGAGATATTTATGGTTTTAAATATATTTTTAGAAGTTATATATTTTAACAAGGTATGATAGATTATATATAGTAAATAATTAAAATCAGTAACATATTATAATATTAGTATGTTATTTTTGGAAAAAAATGGTTTAGCTTAGTCAAAATGACTTTAATATCCCCGGTTGACAGGTGTAAGCAAACAATTTCTATTATATGATACTTGTGATGAGTCGTTACTATTTAATCTTAATAATTCATAATTAATTAAACCAAATGCTAAATAATTATATTAATAACTTATGTTATAAAATTCTATTATTTAACTGTGTATAAAAGCTCATCATTATGGAACCCCAATGAGTTTGGGTCAGGGCGGGTCTAGACAAGTGGAGTTTGGGTTCAAGTCGGATCGCCTGATATTTAGGTTTTGTTCGGGTTAGGACATGTTGAGGTCAAGTTTGGATCTGACATGATTCAAATCGGGTTCGTGTCATGCCCTATGTAAAGGTTGGTGTTGTGTTCAGGTCGAGTTTGGGCTGGATCAGGTCGGATTTGGGTTAGGGTAACGACGCGGTGAAGTTTTGGGCCAAAGTTTGGGTTAGTGTTGGGCCATAGTCGGATATTTAATTGGAACTAAAACTCTTGAAATGAAAATGGTAAAAATAGGAATAAAACTCAATAATATTTGAAATACTCAAAATAATATCATAAACTCATTTTGAGCGAACAGACTTGTTCATGTTGTACACTGTGGGGAATATGGCATTTCAAGGTGCAATCTTATCTCCAATATACTGTTTTTTAAGTTAATGGACTTGGGGTTAGGGCCGATCATGGCTGATCAAGTCAGTTTTCGGATCGGATCAAATTTGAGTAAGGTTCAAACTGGGGTCACGATTTATATTCGAGAGCGACTCTTGTTGAACTGAAATATAGTAGGATTATCGAAAAATTGAGAAGGAGAAAAGGGCCTCGGCCATGAAGTTGGTGAGAATGAGTACAAATTCTAACAAGAAATGAGTTGCTTATGGTACTAATCACATCACCCTAAAGTTTAAAAAGAAGATCAAATTAGTCCTCCATGTAAGATTTGCAATTAGTGAACCAAAATTTGCCAAGACACAAGCCAAGGTTTCACCAGCAATCAACCTTTATTAAAAGGCAAAACATGGCATCAGAAGCCATCTGACTATTGAGAGAGACCATCTGACTATTGAGAGAACAAAACCATGGGCTGATGGCAGTGGTCTGTTTTGGTGTGTGCACATTTGGGTAGAGTTTGTACCCGACCAAAACAAATGCATTCAACCACGAGCTCCATCGCTAAGGGTAATCTTGGTCCACCACCCGGACACCTACGGAGCTTTGATTGAGACCATCTCTCTTTAGCCCCTCCATTTCACTTTCAAAAAAAAAAAATTTAGTTGAAATCCTTCTTCCGATCTTCAAATATTGTCATTCTTCGGGTTTGAACATAGATTTAGGTGTGAAGAATGAGTGGAGGAAAGTAAGTTCAGAGTTGAAAAAATAAAACAAGCAAATCTAATTGTTTGCTGGGAAAGAAAAGAGTGTTATTATTGAAAATTCGTCTGAAATAAGAAACTAGTGATGTTGTTAGAAAATCGAAAGGTAGTTTTTGGCAGGTATATTGAAATGGCTAAAATTGTAAACTAATACATTTTTTGTTGAATAAGTGTGAATTTTTTTTCACACTATGATTCTGTTCTTTAAATGTTTATGTTAGTGAATAAGTGTGGAATTTGTCTCCATTCGACCTAATCGATTAGATTGTTATATTCATGGCGATAACTCGATTTAGTTGTTGGTGTCGATGTATGGTTCTCTACAATGGCGGATCTACATTGCTCCAGCCCCCTCCGGAAAGAAATTTAGTAGGTGTAATTGTGATTTTTTTTCCTATCAGCCCCCTCCAGAAAGAAATTAGTGGGTGTAAATGTGATTTTTTTCCTATCAGCCCCCTTTTATACCAAGAAAAATTGAAAAGATAACTTTCCCCACCAACCCCCGCCATAATATATTTTCTGGCTCCGCCCTTGGTTCTCGATTTGATCGTACAGATCGTGTGTTTGTAATTTTGTTTGTGTTGTATTAGTTATGTGTCAGATGCGTGTTTTTAGAAGTGTTTACTGTCTGAACAACATAGATCGTACTTAGATCAAACAGTATTATAGTACTCAAATATCCATGTTTGGCATAGTGATATAAATGCGTGAGCGCTAGCCTCTGTCAAGTGGTCATGGTATTCACGGAAGCAAGTTAATATTCTAATGATAATTTTAAATTTTTTATTGAATCTTTTACTTGTGATGGTACAGAAGATAAGACTAGTTTAATTATAATTTAGATATCTTTGCAATATGTTGGTTATTGTTGTGACTAATTAGGTTGAATATCAATTTCGTTGTTGGACGTTTTCTCATTCAATTTTTTTGTTTTAGATCGACTACTCGTTTGATGAGATCATTTTATAATTGATGTAACTAATGAGGTGATTTGATATTTGTTTTTATTTATTGTAACGAGCTTTCTATAACTTTGAAACACTTTTAAAATGTATTGCAATGTATAAATAATTATAATTTAACCCTACAAGTTATCGGAATGAGATTTTTCATGACTGATCTTACCGTTAATCTGTCTAATTGGAGACTTTCCTTTCTCATCATCTAAAACAAATTGTAACGAACCATTTTTTTCTGCGGACTTTTTAAACAGCCCTTAGGTTGTATACTCCTATATCCAACCAAATTAAATCAAACCCATCCAATATACTGTGCAAACAACATGATCCATTTTTGTGTCCATCTCAACACCTTCATTGCTGCAATCATTCGTTCTCAAACATCAGTTATTGAGACTAAGTTTATTATGAACAAACCCAATCAAAATTTTCAATTAAATATTATATTTCTCTCATACAAATTTTTCTATCCAACTATTTTTTAAAGATTTATCAATGACTCAATCCAACCAAAAACTCCAACTCTTTATATATTATTTTAATGTCAAATATAAATAGTATATTTTAAATTATTAATTATTAATTAAATTTTATAATATTTAAATATTAATAATTTCGAATTTTGTAAATAAATGTTTAATGATTAGAAATATAAAAATGGATTAACACTAATTATAAAAATGGAGTTTTTTTAAAGTAGGAAGAAGAGAAATATTGAGTTGTGCATTAAATTGTGGCAATATTGGTCTATACATATAGGGAATGAAAAATGTAATTTATTGCAATTAATTTTATTACAAAAATATTAAAAAGATAAATATAAAATCAGATATGTATATAAAAAGATAAAAAGATTAGATTGGATTTGATATAATATATTTTCAACTAATGGGAGTGTGACGCATGGCCACACTTCCCATCCGCCCTCCTTCCGCAAGAAAATCACTTTTAGCCCTTTCTTCACTTGCGGTTGGGCTATGATTTTTACTTTTCCATTTTGTTTGTCCGCTAATTGTGGTGACCCTGCTTGGGGTTACCGCAGTCTGATGTCAGCCCATCTAAATTGCTAAATTGCTACTCTCTCTGTTCCAAGTTATATTGCAGAGAGAGAATTTGTGGCTACAAAATTGAACAGTGCCAAAAGAATATAGTTGACAACAAAAAGTAAGGCGAACAATTGAAAAAGTAAAAAGTACAGATGAAAAAGTAACTCGGGTAATGAGTAATAACCATGTTTAAAAAAAATTGACTACTAAATATTTTCCCCCAAAGCTAATATTTGGCTCTGAAATTTCATTTTTGGAACCAAATTTACACTTTTGTTGCCATTGTACACATTTGTTCAAAACCTTTCACTACAACATAAAAGGGGCATTTATTACACAATAACATCAAACCCTACAAAAGCCAAAAAATTGTTCTCAGAAAAATCCGTTTTCATTAAAATTCTGCAATGCATGGAGGTAAAATTCCCAATAGTCCAGAATGTAAACAACTACAATGGCTGGTCAAACACACACAATGAATTACTACAACGAAGGGACAAACACTGCAATGCTTCCATCCAAAGTTTTTTTAAAAATATGGTTGATACCTAAGTGTTTAAAAAATTGTAGATATCATCACTGCTAGCAGCTACTATATGGGATCATTTACACAAATAATTTCAGAACTGTTTTAATCACATAATGCCCTGCCAAGTTCAAATCAGTTCATAGACTAATAGGCATGGCTGCATATTATATTCATGCATCACAGCTTCATCATCAATATAGCTCAATACATGACATACATAGCACATAATTAACATCCATGCCATGATACTTGATTCAGAAAAAATGCCCTGCCAAGGTCAGATAGTTAATAAACTAAGCCCATATGGCTGCATTTTTTTCCACACAGAATCACATGTTTAATGCTTTAAATTTCCCCATATCAGAAAAATGTCTTGCCCAGTATAGTGCAAATGAAACACATATAATCATGGTTGCACAGTTAAATTAAAACTAACAAACATAGTGGCTACCTCAACATCGAACAATGACATAACAGTCAACACAACAACATGATATTTCAACTGAAGAGACTTATAGGATAGACACAATCTGAGATCATTGATGGAGTTTTCATTCCACTAATAACTCATGTTCACATTTTTCACCTCCTTGCACAGAACAAGTGAAGACATCACTACCTAGTAAAGCAAAACAAAATTTACAATGTTAAAGGACCAGTAATAGGTTAAAAACAACCTGAGATAAGTGAAACTATTTGGTATTTGATGACTCGGGCTCGGGTGCATAATCCTCCAAAGCCTTTTTGTACATAACATACATTTCATGTCGCATGACCGATGTTGCATTGTCTTTCCTCATTCATGGTCTGGCCTCTTCCGATGATTCATATTTTGGCCTATTACCGGGGGTATAAGGTTGCACCCGTTTCAAAAAAATTGGGTTCCCCATACTTGGGAAACTCATTTCCTTTGAAGTAAACTGAGGGATGAAGGTCAAACTCAGAATTAGAATTTGAATGGGGACCTGACATAGCCTATAACTCAGGGTTGGGCTGCCCATATTTGGAACTGGGATCAAACACGGGCTGTGACTCAACATTTTCCAAGACATAATCATAATATGTATGTGATAAGGGTTGTGGCTCAACATTGAGATGTATAGATTCTGAATCAGGATCTGATAGTGGTTTTGAGTCGGCCCAATCGAAGGGTGAGAAGCTAATGGGACTAAAGTGTGTGACAATGAACCATGCATCCGAACAGGTGTCCGAATTCGTCCAAGCCAAAGGACCATATCCTTGAACATGATCTGGTGAGTGCTGTGAGTGTGATGCAATTGGACTGAGAGCAGGACTAGGATGGGAAACTGATTTAGAGTTAGCATCATTCAAGGGTTGGCTAGGGGCTAATGGTTCCTGCCCGTCCAAAACCATGTCCCTATGTGCCTTGAGTAAACATATCGACTGAGAGAGAAGGCTAGGGTTTCAACAAAATAGAGACAAACTCAGGCCACTGAATGACATCAAACAAAAAGGTTTAAACAGAACATGAAGCACAAAAAGCAAGAAAATATTCAAACTCTAAACACAATCAACTAATCTAAACAAATTATACTCAGAAGATCATATAAAATGCCTCATATGGTGTATAAAATGAGGGACCTATCTCAGATAAGAACATGGAAATCAACAATAATAATACAAATAGCACTACATAATTACCAATATAAACTATGAGCACAAACCTAAAAACTCCTTAGACAATAATTAATGTGTAAAAAAAATACAGATATGGAACATAATCGACCATGCACAAAATAATAGAGTTTAGAACATAAGATACAACTTCGATTACAATAAAAAAAATAGAGAAACGCTTACAAAATTCGGATTACAACATAAAAACGAGATGAAACATACAATCAACTCCTCAAAAAATGGAACCAAGGTTCAGATCTGTAAGGGAAATGAACATGCACAGAGAAAACACACTTATCAAGTGAACAAGTGCAGAAAATAACAAAGTCTATGACGAAAATGAATTAAAACATGAAAAAATGGTGAATCGAAGTATAACACACTTGTCAACTACTTGATTGGACTCAACCACAACAAAAGAATTTCAATTCTTTACAAAGAAAACCCAGGAATACAAAACTCGATTTTTTTCCAAAAATTCCCAAATCTTAGAATCAAACCCTAATCAGATTCACAAATAGAGTGATAAACGTGGAAATCAAAACATTTAAAGAACGAAATACACATAACAACTCAACACAACGACAGATCGAACACAGAGGAAGACGAAAGTGGCTAGGGTTTTCAGAGAGTGATAGAGACAGAAGAGAGGATTATGGAGAGGATGAGAGAAATGAGAGGAAAAAAAGCGTTAAAGATGATTCCAGAGAGGTAAGTGGAGCATTGAAGAGAAATAATGGAAGCGTTGGAATGGTAAAAAAAGAAAGCCCGTGTGATCTGTGTCAGGCATATGGGATGTTCAAATTTAATCCCAGGTCTCCCACTAAAACGATGCCACGTGTAAAGGGGAAGATTTCATTCTTAATTAACCAGCCATTAAGGCTGTAAATAGGTAAGGGTCTAGGGGTATTTTTGGGTTTTCAATTCAGGTCAAGTGGGCTGAATTAGGAAAGTTCAGATGTTGTGCAATTTAGGTTGGGACACCCAAAAATAGAAAGTTTGCAGTTTAACCCGGGACAGAGGGAGTAACACGTTCATCTTTCATCTTTATTTTTATTTTTGTCATTTACAATCGTCACCCTATATATCATGATGAGCATTGCATTTTCACCACCGGGGACCGTTAGTTGAGTAGGGCGAGTACTGTAGGAGCTCAGGAGGTATTTCCAGTTTAGATATAAAAAATTCTAAAATAATTTTAACTTCAGTCTAAAAGTATCAATCTAACTCTGTAAAATGAGAAACTGTCAAAATAATCCTAACTTTCAGATGTATGTGCTATTCTAATCCCGAGCACCGTTGACTTCGATTGTCAACGGGAATTTTGAAAGGAATGTAAAAACGACCATTTCCCCTCTAGATTGAAAAAAAAGTAAAAAAAAATGAAAACGCTCTTGCCCACCCTTCTTCTTTCTTTCTTGATTAAATTAGCCCACCCTTTCTCTTCTCCTTGTCTGATTCACCTTGCCCGCAGTAGGGTTTCAAGCAGCAACTATAGGTGGTCTCTCACAGGTCTGAGGTTAGGTGCAGATGGTCTTCCACATGTAAGAAATGGCGGGCTTCCATCAGTCTACGAATTATAGAGGTGTCAACAAAGTGGGTTCCAGCGCAACAGAGAATGGAACATGGATGCGATGACGAACGACATGTCAATGGAGCGGAGCTCAACGGGGAAGATCTAGATTTTTTTTACAACCGAATTGATTCAATTGAAAACTAGTCTCTATAAAATTATTTGTTTGTAAAATTTATAATTTTCAATTTAATTTTAAAAACTAAAAATTATTTGTATTTTTTAAACTTTATTATTTAAACTCTATTTTTTATTCTCAACCCTCGAATTGAGGGGAGAAAAGTAATTAAACTCACTTTTTTGACCCGCACGTCTGATCATTTTATAGAAATCGTGGTCAACCCATTACTCAATTCATCCTATCTATATTTTTTAATCACTCATTTAAATTGCAACTCGTACTACCCGCAACACACATTTTATTCATACTCAAAAGGTGAAGTAAAAAACGAACAACCTATTTAATCTGGAGATTGCGAGTTCATTTTTTCCTTCATAATGTGAGATATTATAAACTATAATAATATATAATTTCTAAATTTATACGTATAGTATTCTATAACTAAAGTTATATTTAACTAAAATACTATTAAAATATGATAAGAACATTTCAGTCGGAGGGTATAGGAAAAGTCAAGTTTCTCACGTAAACTAAAAATGAAAATGATCAATCACGATAAGAAAAATGAGCGTGTTCGTATTAGAATTGGTCCAATTAAAAAACATATTAATTCCCCTGGATATGCTTATGCATACGTTTTTTCGTTTTGAACCAAGTAATTTACCTGATAAAAAAAGCCCAAGTAATTTACATGCATGTTTAAACTAGTAACAGTGACATGAATTGATGTTGTAATTTGGTTTAGTGACACATACACGTGTCACAAAAAAATTAGTGACACCTAAACTTTTGTGACATTTTCCTACATTTAAAAAAATGCATTACTGCTGGATTAAATCAGAGCGCCATTTTGTACAAAGTAATTTATATTGCTAATTACTAGTTGCTAGAATCTTGATCAATAGATAGTACTCCTTCCGTCCCAACAGAATTGGCCATTTTATTTTTTCACGATTTTTAATGATCATGTTTGACCGATAACATCTCTAGATACATACTTATACCAATTCCACATAAAAAAATTGATATTTAGAAAATATATGTTAAGATGAATCTAACAAGATTTCACATGATATTTTTATTATATATAGATTAATATATATTTACGGTCAAAGTTTATGAAATTTGACTTTGAAAAAGTAAAGTGACAAATTCTGCTGGGACGGAGGAAACATATGGTATCCTTGGATGCCGCGCTTAAATAAAGTATCTCCAGTAATTTATAGTAGTACACGTATTTAAAATAAATATAAATTTAGGATCTCTAAGTAAATGATGGCACATATGCCGATTTTTATTGTGTCTAGGGTTTTAACACTTGTGAGCTGAACTGTACTACACCTATAAAAAGTCATCTAAGATTCTTTTAAATTATTTATTTTCTAAATAATCCAATAAAACATACTAGATGTGTGAATATAAAATGATTTATTAATTAAAAAACAAAATTTTAGGTGACATGAAGTGAATAAATTGATATAATACACAGATGAATTAAATATTTTCAATTATTATATACACAAGTGATCTCCTTTTTTCTCTTTTAATCATTTTATCTAATAATTATATTTATTTATCTGTTCATGTTCTTATAAATTTTATAATATAAAATTAGTTAATTAATATTAATTTTATTGGAATGAATTGTATGCAAATATAAACAAATTTTTACCCTACTACGCCAAAAAATACAGTACCATATCATTGTTTGTTATCCCTCGGTGAATAATGGTTATCTTTCCTTTTTTTTAGAAGTTTTTTTTAAAAATTATATTTAACTTCTTCTCTTTTTGAATAATTCTAGATTATTTTATCCACCGAAATTATTTTTTTTATTTTCACTGTATTCTACACCATTCATTTTACGCTTTGTAAAAAAAAGTGTCCAAAAGTAGAGGCCAATAATAGAGGATCTGAGGGAGTAACTATGACTTGGCAGCTAATTAATCTCTCCATCATAATATTAATGGCACAATTAATTTTTTTAAGTCAAATTTGAAGAAAAAAATTGACCCTAAATATACATACTTAATAAAAATATTACGAAGAATCTTGTTAGATTCATTTTAATGTCTATTTTCTAGATATTGATTTTTTATGAAAAATTATTATATTTAATTAAAATTATTAATGGTCAAACGTGATTATTAAAAATTATATAAAATAATTGTGTCATTAATTTTGAAACGGAGAGAGTATAATTTGTAAATCCGAATCATGTTTGCACGAGAAACCTGACAACTGAGTAAACCAAAATAGAGTAACATGTCGGTCAAAAGTAATTAATTTAGAGGTAATTGTTTAAGGTGAACAAGTTGAATAGTACATCAAAGGTCGTAACATTAAAATGTTGTTTAGTACTTTCTCATGGCATAGTAAAATATAGCCTTAATGGACGTTAGTGTTATTTTTCTCATTTCAAATTACTTTAGTTTTATTCACACATTTTTTGTAATGGAGAAAAAAATATCAATCTCAATGTAAAAGTGGCTGAAATTATTTTTATAAATTACCTTGGTACCCGCTAATTGATATGTTGATTTATCATAAAACTTGTTCTATCTAGTCAGGAACCAATAATAAACATTTTTCAACAACCTATGATTGTCTTAGGACCACATTGCAAAAAAGAATGAAATGTATAATTTCACAAAAAAAGGCACTTAATTTTTTTAAAATAATGTTAGCCAAACCTATCAAAGAAATAAGTTATTTTACGAGAAAATTAGAAGAAGAAAAGGTATTAAAAGAATCATAAAATCTTATTTTTTACTGACTGACTGTTAGAATGACCATTTTATAATTAGTATAATTATTGAGTGATTTGATGGTTTTTTTCTTTATTACAATGAAATTTCCATAATTTTGAAAATGTTTCAAAAATATATCTTGATATATAAAAACAATTATAATCTGATGGTTATAACACTACAACAGAAAAGTCCTGTTAGAAAGCTAAAAAGTGTCAAATGGGTCTCTATTGAGACGCTTTCATTCATAAGACGCTTATAATTAAAAGAGTCTCATAAACGTCCCGTTCTTACGAGTCCTTATAGATTTTTTGTCGTTATATTAAGTAACTCCTTAGACAAGATATAGAGTTATTTTTACGCGTACTGTTATATTAGCTCGCTTTTTAATATCCTAGTTAGTTATGTATTGGGACGTTTAATTATTAGCGTCCTGATATACACCTATTAGGATACTTATAAATGTCCTCATAGTTTTGATATTTGGTCGTTTTGCAATGTCCTAATTATATATATGTTGGGACACTTTTGATATGTGTCAAACAACATTAAAACTTTTAACTTTATAAGCGTCTCCATATACATTTGTTATATGCGTCGTCTTAATATACATTTGTTAAGCCATTGTTTATAAAAGTGTCCATATATAAGTGTGCTGATAGACCATTTTTCTTGTTGTGTAAAAATTAAATTATTATGATTGATCGTGTAATCATTAGATGGTTTAACGGGAAACACTCTTTTTTTTATGTTTATCTTCATTTAATTAAAAAAAGGAAAAATTAAAGCCTATAGACGCCCTTCTTTTGCGGTATAACCTTTCTAATATCCTGAAACTTTTAACTTTCCAACCACAACACGAGGCTGAAAAAAATGAACCATTCCTTTGATCCACCTTAAAAGTTAATTTAATAATTAGTGCTTTCGTTTCAATTTACTTATAATTATTCAACACTTTTTATCGATAAGAAAAGGACGTGGGGTTTGAAATTGCATGATTGAAGAATTTGAAAACGTAGCAACAAAATCAGACAAAATTATATATAAAAAAAAGAAGTGGATGAAAGGCCCAAAAAATGAATAAAAGGGCGTCCTCGTGAGACATGATAAACTCCACTATATATTCTAGTTCTACGAGCACTTGATCCTTATAAAAAAAAACGAGCACTTGATATATTTCTATCCCGAAAGTCATTTATAAATAAAATTGTTTTAAATAGTTTATTTTCCAATTTAAATTACAATTTGAAATTACATTCTTCAATTAATTTGAATTTTTTAATGTTTTAACAATATTCAAAATGTACTTTTTAATATGAACAATATTCTATTCTCTAAGTATGTCTTAATATTATAAAAATGTATACTTTGGATCACAAAATTATCTGTGTCGTAATAGTCTTTAGATTATATTTTGTAAAACTAATTTAACATTTTAATTTTCTTTTAATTTTCCTTTTATTTTCTACCTCCTTTTTCCTCGCCCTTTTTTCTACCACTCACTCTTCTCCCCAGTCCTTCGCCATTTATTTCTTCAATCCCCAAATCACCGTTGTCTTCTCTAGCCTCGCCAAATGTGACGACAGGTTGGAGAGGTGACGATCTGACCGGGAGGAGTGGTGGGGGAACTAGTGGAAAACCTGTGATTAAAGGCACTCAATCAAAGCGGTTTTTGACGAACCGCCTTTAATTGGCATTAATTAAGGGCTGCTCTATGATTGAGTTTAATTGGGTGCCTTTGATTGGGTTTTTTTTATTTACTATATAAATTAAAATCCAATACCTTAGTAACTTCTCTCCTTAGTTTTGTTTTTCTCAACACTCTTTCGCCTCCCTTATTAGGGTTTTCGAAACCCCCTCTCTCATTAGAGATTCCCGCCTCCTCCTCCCTGTAAACCCTATTTCGCCACACATACATCTTTCACCCGATCTACCCCCCCCCCCCCCCGTAAACCCTAGTCATCTGCAGACACCGCTGGAGATCAGGCTTGCCACCGCCGCTTTCCGCGCCACTGAAGACACTGCTGGAGGCGGTAGAGATGCCACTGCTCGTCGCTGGATACATCGTTGCTCGCCGCTGGAGGACGCGCCAATAGAGGCTGCACCGTTGGATAAGTTTTGCCCAAGAAGTGTTTCTTTGCTCGATCTGTTGTAGTTGCTACCCCTGTCTGTTGTTACTCCTACATCAGAGAAGGACATGAACAGCCAGAAACCTCACATTTTCAACAGCCTTTTTTTAGAATGTCAAAAATAGTTTCTGGATTCGGAACCTATTTGGACCCTAATTAAAGAACTGCCTTTGATGGTTTCGATCAAAATCAGAACCAGAGAAGGCACTTAAAAAGTGTCTTATCTAATTCGATATAACCGCATTTAATAGGCATCTCTCCACTAGTGGAAAAATTGTCGGAGGTGATAAAAGATGACAGTGGTAGTCAATTCAGAACATTTTTATAATTTTTGTGCTTTTATTGAAGAGTTTGTTGTGTCATAGAGAGAAAGAGGAGACAATTTATAACCAAAAGAGTGGAGAAATTAATATATTGAAAACAAATTATACATTCTGTTTATGCATATTTTTAATTATTTAAATCGTTATAATAGAAATACATATTTATTAGTGAGATTTTGATTTAAAAAACTTTAAATATTAGATTAGCATCTACACAAAATTTTGTTTTAACCAGTCTAAACTTTATATCATGGTTTATTGTGCAGTTATTGTAAGTTTCATTTTGGGAAGGATTTTTTAAAAAAATTATGCTAATAAATTTAAGAACTTACTGTGCAATTATCAAAATGTTATAAATATCACCAAAATTTTAGAATTTTTATTTTCCTTTTCCAATCGAAAATTTGTAACCGCAGCCATTCCGACGCCTAACACCACCGCTCTGTCACAGTGAATTTTCTTCCGCCTTTCTTCTTCCGCCGAGATAGAGATCAAAGCTTCACTGGAGCTGAGCTCCTACGGTCTCGGTCGGTCAATGTATTTGGCGACGGTGAGGCGTTAAAATCGACGGCGGTGCGACGAGGTGAATGACGACGAGTCGATGAAGTTGATTTGAACGCCGACGAGGTTTGGGTTTTCAGATTCAAACGACGACGATGAGCGATGGCGAGGTGACTGCGACTGACGAAGAGGAGCGAAGATCCGATGATCTGCAGCACGGCGGAGATCTGACGATCTAACTATTTTGGAAGCGGCTGCTCGCGATTTTTGGTGGAGGAGCTCTGTGATTTTCGGCGCTGCGACGAACTCACTTATTTTGCGATGAAGAGAGAGAGAGAGAGGCGCGTGAGATGCACACGCCAGAATTAAGAAGGTAAACCCGTGTGCATCTCATGCTCGACCGGAGCTGACGACTGCGACAGACTGCAAGAGCGGCGCCGAAGTTGCGCTTAGGCTTTTGAGAGGTGAGATTTAATATTGTGTTTTAATTTTTTCAAATACTTGCTAAGGTATAATATTTATTTTACTGAAGTTTACATTAGCAATGATTTTTTGGTCTAGTGGTTAGTATTCATGTTGCTGAGGTTGGAGGTCTGGGGTTTGAATCTCTCTGTGAGTTTTATTTTGAAAATTTTATGTTCTTGATGAACATGCTGAGATTTAATATTATTTGACTGAGTCTATGTTCAATAAAAGTCTTTGGTGTAGTGGTTGTTGCTCTAGGTTTTGAGGTTAGAGAGCTGAGTTCAAATCCCATCAGGTTTTTTTTAAATAATTTTTTATTCCTAAGGTACTGTAGATATTTGTTGATGTTTGTAGTTTTTTCCTCTTACGTGATGTTTTTCATTATTCGAGTGAGGTTTTAATGATATGAGTTAATATTTTGTAGTATGTTTAGTTGATATGGATTGATATTTGCAGTTTTTTTCTCATGTTGGTATTTTTTCAATTTTCGGCTGAGGTTTTGGTAATAGGAGTTGATGTTTGTAGTGTCATATTTCTTATGTTGATGATTTTCATTTTCTGAATGAGGTTCATGAGTTAGGAGTTGATGTTTGTAGCTTTGGTGATATAGGTTCATAATTGTAGTTTTTTTAAAAAAAAATATAGACATTTTATGATTTTTTGAGTGAATAATATATACTCTTGATGTATCGTAGTTTTTTTTGTTGATGTTGTTTTTTTCTCATGTTGATTTTTTTATTTTCCGGGTGAGTTTTAGTTGATATGAGTTGATGTTTTGTAGTTTTTTTAGGTTATATGGATTGATACTTTTTTATCCAATGTTGATGTTTTTCATTTTCTAGGTGAGATTTAGGTGATACGAGTTTGATATTAGTACTTTTGGGTGATATATGTTAATTTTTTGTAGTGTTTTTTTTTTTATGTTGATGTTTTTCATTTTTTGGGTGAAGTTTAGGTGATAAGAATTAATGTTTTTAGCCTTTTGTTGATATTGGTTGATTTTAGTAGTTTTTTATTAAAAATTTGGTAATTGAACTGTTGTTGAATATTTTATTATTTAGTTGATATTTTGTTAGTTGTAATGACGTTTTTTCAGTTTCTTGTTGATTTTTATTTGATTATATATATATTTTTTTGTTGCAGTATTTCAGTTGATGTTTTATGATATTTCATTGATGTTCTGCTATTTTTTGCTAATGTTTATTACTTTCAGTTCACTGATCATATTGATTTTTTGAATGAAAGGACATTTAGGTCAAGTTGATTACGTATTAGGCGTAACAATTGTAGCCATAACATATTTGAATTATTTATGTGTTCATTTGGAAAGTTTTTTGAACTTGTCTTCAAAAAGATTAAAGCTTTCAACGTTTATCCATACACATAAATCATCCCGTGTCAAAGAAAAACACTGAGAATTCAGTCAATTGGGGGAAAAAACTTCATATATCGTACCATGATCGTTCATTATAAATAGATAAAATATATATTTTAATGTTATTATTTATACATTCAGTATTTATATAGTAATCACAGTCAAACTATAATAATGCACTATCTCATATACAAGAATGAACATCTTTACCATGTTACATACACAAAATATTGTGGAGATATAATGCTCATGGTACTGATACTGTATAATTTATCTACATGTTCGATTTATCAAAGGTTCAAAATAATATAATAAAAGGACGTCTAAGCTTGATTCTTTACAATTTGAATTGAACTAAACTAAACTAAATTAATTTTATCAAACTAAAATTAATTAAATTAAGATTTATTATAATTAAGTTAAAAAGAATACATTTTAACTACAACAATAAATTTTACTCTAGGCATCATAAATTAATTAGTTTTGAGTTGGAGTATGTGTTCTAGATTATTATTTTCTTCAGTCACAAACTGAATTGATCGGACGTAAAATGAGTGGAATTAAACCAAATTTAAGAAAGTTAAAAAATATATGATACTCTCTCTGTCCCAATTCAAGCTGCACACTTTTTGGTCAACTTTCTCGGACCATGTTTGACCAACGATAACTTTATTTATGTATAATAATGGTGTATT